>CABFWB010001720.1:0-14047 GCA_902151455.1 Timema bartmani | reverse complement strand
AATAAAGAATGATAAATTATAGACCGCAAACTTAAATTCCAATGAGAGGGATGGGACTGCTGTGTTTTGATATGCACAATGTGGCTACATCTTGTTGAATTTGGGACAGCTGCAACCAAATATCTGGCTCTTCGTTGAGCCGGGATCTTTTGTTTTAGTAGACAAATAAGTAGAGAATTCTATTCCACATAAGTAAGTTATGCAAAGGGAAGAAGGATTATTTTCGCTCTTATCTGACAAAACTTCAAATTCGTCTCGTAGCTGACATCAAAATTCTGATAGTGACTTCTTAGTTGCAAAATTCTCTTTTGCCGCAGAATCTGATATCAGATAGTTAGAGCACTCATCCTGCTCCCATGCCAGGTTGGCTTTTCCGACATTCAAATAAATAACATTATACTGCTACTTGATTTGTTTCGACTCTCGACTGTATAGTAACTGAAGGTGCGAAGAAACACGAGTTTTTGATATGCAATAGAAACCTCCCAGAAAATTCTGGAAATGTGTCGAAGCAAACACTCATATCTGAAAGCGCGGTGAAGTTCTCAGAGAAACGGGGTGAACTGGCACCCTCTATTCTCTCTGTCTGGTTTAGCTGTGTGCAGTCTAAATAATTTCTACCCAAACATACCTATTCACAGTTTTGATATCTTGTCACATTTTATTTATTTTTATTTCCAATCTATTCGCGAAGCACTTGAATCTGCTTTGCGGAGCACACTTTGGAAACCGCTGATCTATGCCATATTTGAACCATGCAAGGGAAGCTTGGAACCCTCAAGGGTAAACAAATGGTGCTTGGACAATGAGTTTTTTGGTTTGTGAATAGTCTAAGGCCGGGGTGGGGCGTGGGCAATTAACCTGCCACTAATCGCCACTAGTGGCGAATTGCCATTTAAAGCTTAGCAAATTTGAGTTTTCCAGCTCTTACAGTAAAATAGGCCTAAACATAATCCTGACTGTGTACTGGTTGTAACTTGATATTTCTTGCTAAGCATTGGAAGCTAAGTGATTGTCAAATTTCACATTAAATTGTATTACATTTTCAATTTGAACAATTTTCACACCCACTTCGGTGGCTGCATGGTCTAAGGCACTACTCTCGCAACAGACTGGACCAGCAGTTCCCAACATTTTTTTTTGCTTGTGTACCCCTTGGCAGCCCATTTCCATAAATTGTGCCCTTAATTTTGGCAACATGTTTAATTACTACAGTAGTAGTTATATTTAATTTATTTGTTACAACTGAAAATAAATGGTCTGATAATAGCATTAATATACAATGTAATAATGTGAAATATATTGTTACATTCAAAAATCAAAACTTAACAATAAAAACTTACACATTTAATTTATTTATTAATAATTATAAAATTATTTTATGTTTGAAATTGAAATTATTTTCTAAAGGTCAAATATAAAAGAAAACCCGAACCGCCCATCGCCATATCGTTGAGTTAATTTCATAAGTTTTGACTAATCTTTTGTCTAACACAACTGGAAAATGTAGCGCTTTCCACCATTATTTGAATATTTTCGCGTACCCCCAAACTTCCTGGCACTTACACCACGTTGGGGACCGATGGACTAGACCGTTGAAGATCAAGAGATCGTGGTTATAATGTCAGTCGGTTGTACTGAGGCTAGTTTTTCCTAAATGGTTTTCCACTAGCCCTCCATGCAAGTGTGGTACACTGCCTTTAGCCATAGTCTTCCTAGTCTCTATAACCATTAGCGTAATTAGTATATAAGCATACAACCCAAACAGGTCTTAAGAAGTGATTATAAAAATAATAAAAAATTGGCGTAGTTTGTGTCTGAGGCAATTATTATTGACTATTCAAAGTGTACACATTTTTAATAAACTTGTTCAAACAGTTTGTGTTATTTTTAATGTTAGGATGAGCAAACTTATCTCTCAATTTTAGCAGTTTGGTGAATTTCACTTCTTGTTCGCCACACCTCTGGTCTAAGGCGTTACTTTCGTGTTGGACTGGCCTGCTAAAGAAGATCGGGGTTAGAATCACTGAGGGTATTTTATTCTAAACTGTCCCCTCTCCTTCCACACAATTGCAGGTAGATTACCTATAAAACACTCCATCCCTACCCAATTATAAAAATTCATTTATGTGTAGGGCCTATTATCTGAGCAGGGGGTAGTATATATATGATTCACCAGCAACGAGGGTAGGTTTTGAATCCTGGCCGGTTAAGTGGAGTGGTTTGCCTTCATACAAATTTGGGTAAATTTCCTCTGATCATTCATTAGCTTTACTTTGTCGAATGACATAAATAACCGCCTAAATTTTTGCTCATTTAAGTTTTTTAGCAGTGTGTCTTACTAACTGTTCAGTTTGTATGCACCTGTATTAATTACGCTGAGCTAAGAATGAGGAAGATTGAATTTAGTTTAAGTGTACCCGCATTCACATGGAGGAAGACTGTAAAACCACCCTCAGTACACCCGGCTGGGACTCGAAACCCAATTTCCTTGTCATCAGCAGTCGACTTTAATGTGAATGCGAAGCCTTAGACGAAGCGGCCACCGAGGAGGTAATTTATTATATTTAGTCTGTTGACCCAAGATAATTTGACAAACACTAGCTATAAAGTGAAGAAATGTTGTTCAATTCTTAAGGCAGTGCCATAGATAAATAAGTTTTCTGGTTCAAACGTAATCTTGTATTCAATATCCTAGTTGCTATGAGATGGCCGCTTATTGTTTTTAAATAATATTTGCAGCAAGGTATTTGTCAAGTGTTAATTTACTACCAGCCAAGCTTTATGTGCAAAACAAAACACAAATCGTGGTTAGCTCTATGTTGGCTTTGTTTTTAAATAAATGAATATGTAATATAGAAAATAAGGAAATGAATACACAGATGTTAGGAATTCAAAGGAACATGGAACTTTTGAATATAGATTATCAAGAAGGCTGGTTTAGCTTCTTTTTTTATTTTTAAATTACTAAACATTGAAAGGATAAAAGGGCAACGCCTAACACTTAGAAAACTATAGGCATCAAATAATTACACCCTGGTGATAATATTTTTAAGTCATGATTTGGTTGTAATCTCCTAAAAAAAGAAGTTAATATTAGAGAGTTTCTAAAGCTACAGTAGCCCCATGTCTTCTTTGGTGCTGACTGACAGCTCACAGCTGACAGCTGACGGCTTTGAAAAGTTACCAGACCAAATTATGTATCCCTACGCCGAACCATATGATCTGCAAAAAACATGTGTTTAGCAGCTGTCACTTCTGACAGTCAAAATTTAGGTATATACCTAAATGTTGACGGTCAGAAGTCAGCTGTGAACTGTCAGTCAGCACCAAAGAAGTCATGGGGCTACTGTAGTACCACACAATGCTTTACAGCCATTAGAGAGAATTGGATTTTATAATTATACTAAACGACAAAATTGAATCCTACATATGAGAACCTTGGATACTCTTGTTACAAACAGACAAGTGTGCTGCTATGCTGTACACCTTGGTAGAGTCATGCATGCCAGAGGATCTATTACGTGTGTGGAATAGGAACTCTTTAACACTTTTAGGTCTATTAGCAAAGCACTTCCTGACAGAGAAGTAACAATCAAAGAAGACAGGTCTGTAACAAGTTGAGGATATTGAGTGTTCCTACCGCTGCTGGTCTAATAAAAACTAAAGGTAATCCTAAAGAGATAATTGCCAATACCTAATATAAAAGCTGAAGCTAATCAAACTTTGGGATGATCTTTACACACGTGGGCCAAATTATTATCTTTTTATTTATATCAATGCTGTACTTAAAATTAGGGGTGTGCAAAGGCCACTTTTTAAATGGGAAGCGAAGCTTGAAACTTGTGAAGAAAAGTCTAAGTCGAAAGCCTATAGGCCTATTATTAATTAATACACACAGGCTTACTGATAAGCTTAGTAAATTTATTTTGTAAACTTTATATATGTGTCTTTTTATCTGCATTTCTATGATAATAATTATAAATTAAATTCTGTTTTCGTTTCCCACTTTCAGTATCAGCCATTTTGAATAGTAAAGAAAATGCGAAGAAGCTATGGAAAACTTCTGTGACAAAATGCATTAAGTAAATTTGTCACAGCTAATTCCAAAGAGATAGAATATTATGGACTAAACATTAGACGTGAGCTGGGATGATAAAACCAGAACATTTTCATTATGATTATTATTATTATTATTTTCTCTGTTACTTGGTCAACCACGCTAACCACGCCACAAATGTGGCTTAGTCATTTGTTTTACCCGCCCCACTCCGAAGAAGAGGTGATTTAATTTGATTCAGTCAATTCTTTTTTTCAGTGTTAAATGTTATTATACTGTTTTGCTTGTGTTTGTTCTGTCCAAAATAAAGAAATAATTATGTCCCTGCCGGTCCTCGAACTGAGGGCCGGAGTGTCCCTGTTCAGTCCTACGTCTGTGTAAACTGTGTTCTCCTTCTGCTTCCCCCCCTCATCCTATAGCTGGTCCCAACATTTTGCCTACCCATAGCCCCTTTTTCAGTCCAATATTCAATTGTCTGCCCTATGAGAATGGGCAGCAATTACAAAATTACATCCACACCAAAAATATATATATTTTACCCCCCTTTTAGACTATCAGTACCAGATGGGCTAAAAAAGCCCACCGGTAAAACTTCTATTTCATTTCCCACCAGGATTGCGTGTGATAATATCATACGTAAACCTGGTGGAGCACTTATTCATTTAAGCCGACCGACGGCAATGGCCACCTCGTTAAACTTTGCCCTAGCCGGTTTTTGAACCCGGATAGGGCGGGTCTTTGTCCCTCCTGTTTTTATTGTCAATACCCTTCCTCCCGATGTCTCTCCTTCCGTTTTTTATGTTTCTTGGTCCCTTGATTCTTGTCCTTGCCTGTTTGTTGCTGTTTAAGTCTGACCGCGAGCAGCACCAGGTGTTATAATTTAATTTATTCTTCCTCACTTTAGTTTCTTAACGCCGGACGGGCAGAAATCGCCCGCCGGGGAGTCCCTTTTGTTTTATTTTAGTTTTCACTTTTCACGCCAGGGCTACATATGGAATTGTCATAGTAGCCCTGGCGGAGTATTATTAAGGTACTCTGACCGACTCCGGCGACTAGATCGACCGGGGCCTCCCATCTTTCTTGTTTCTTTTTCTTTTCACCTTGTTTCTGTCCCCGTGTCGTCACCCTTCATATTTGTACAGTGTGTATCACAAAGGTCTCCTTTGACCCTTTATGTGGAGTGGGGTGGGTTTTTTATAATATTTTCCCACCCCTACCCCAAAGATTACATAATCAGGGCGCCATAGAAAATCACCTTGTTTAACTGTTCAATGTATTGTTGGTATCCGAGAGCCCTACGGGGCTGGTATTTACTGTATCTTGTTCATAATGTTTCCTGTCTCTACATGTTAATTTTTGATGTTTAATAAAACTTATTCTTACAAACAAAACAAACAAATATAGAAATATGTAATATTTAGTAAGATAAAATTAAATCGTTTGATAATTTATCGAAGTCTTTTCCTTCCTTCGAAATTTTTCGAATATGCGAAGGTGAAGGTTATTGTAGATGTCGAAGTCCAAGGAGATTTGACCTTCAACTTCGACTTTTTAAAGCTTCGCACACCATTACTTAAAATTATAGTTTTCAAACACATGGGGGGTAAATAAACAAAAATCAAACAACAGTCAAACCCACTTTTGACATCAGAAGAAATTAATATAAAAAACCCAAACACTTAGTCTATACCTAATACTAAATGGAAGTAGTACTAAACATTCTAAACATAAAAACTAATGCAGATAAAGTTATTGCGGCAGAACCCATTTTTAATGGTAGTTTTGAGTTAATTTATTTTTGTACATCATCACTTATAATTACCAATCTTGTATCTAAATGGAATACAGAACTTAGTAAAAAGTGGGCTCAACAGTCGATTTTTTTCCTCTCAATATGTTCTCAATGTTTTATTTCTTTATAACAGACTTTTGGTATTCAAATATTTTCATAACATACACTGAAAATTCAATCGATAGAAACTGTGACTTTTATTCCTATATAATACGACATAAATATGAACTAATAAATGAACCAAAATAATTTGAGGACAGAAAAAAAAAAACTACAAGTATGTGCAGGTAGATAAAAAAAAATCAAGGATAGCACTACTGATAAATGTAACATAGTAAATAAATCAAAATGAAAGGAGTATAAGAGGCAAATGTCTAAAAAATAAAAAATAAATTAAAAAAATATGCAGGTTTACAAGACGTAAATAAAGCATATACAAATTATAGATCATTTAAAGATATTTGATGTAGGAAAATTGAACATGAACCAAGTTTTATGATGAGGTCGAACAATGATCACAAGAACAACTTTTTTTAATGTTCATCACTCAACAAAGATTTATTTTTATGTAAGAAATTGCTTTCTCCAGAAAAAAAGCAAAATTATTTCCAAGGCAAGCTGGAAATCCTCCCTAAACTGTCAAAAGAAACTGGTAAAATAATTAAGTTATTGCCTTTAATAGGTAAGAGGGAAGTGTGTTAGAATGTATTCATCAATCTGTCCTTTACATTTTACAAATCAAAACAAATTCTGCTACTTTGAATGCAACAACAAATATTTTAGATTAGAAGGCTACTTACTAGCACTACTCTTTTTTTTAGCACCGCATCTTACTACCTGTTCAGGTTATATGCATGTTATGTACCAATTATGCTAATGTGTTAGGAATGAGGAAGGATGAATTTAAAGAAAGTGCACCAACTAATGCATGGAGGGAGAGTGGAAACTCCTTTAGGGAAACACCACCCTCATTACACCCAACCGGGAATCAAACCCCAAGCTCCTTGTCATCGGCAGTTCAGTTAGTTTTATTTTTATAGATATTGATAAAATCTATCAAAATTGACAGCTGTAGAGCACATGACTTTGACGTATGGATGTGTGAAAGTAGATCTCATAACAATTCTGTCAGATAAGGTTCTTCCTGTGAAAATTGGAGTGTTATGATAGTCTGATGTTCAACTTTCCTATGCAGACACAAGGAGCCAAATGTGTTTTTGTGTTTTTTGAGTGTATCTTCCACTTCGCGGACCTGCAATATTTCTAGAAAGTGTGCAGAACTTTAATCTCCTAGCCACCTTTCATTTTATTCATTACAACCATTTGGTGACATTAAAAAAATTGTTTACAATAAATAAATATTAATCATCCTACTGACTAGTATGAAATTCTCATCACAATTACTGTAAAACATTATATATATGACATAACAATCAATAAATAGGACAATAAAACAACATAGCATTTAACACGAATTATTTTGACTGTAATCACACGCACACACACAGGCACACACATATGCCTGTAAAAGAAAGTTTACTGCTGTTTAATTTCAACTCTTATCTTCTCGAATGTATACAAGTAATAATGAAACAGTACCTCACATGTAGATACTTGTTTTTATTAACCAGGGTTGCCACTATATTCTTAATACAAAATTCCTATGTTTTACTTGTTTTGTCAGAGTTGATTCCCAATTATCCAGACACGTTTAGAGAATAGTACAGAGAAATCATTTTGTTTTTTCAAAGGATTTGACTGGTGTTAAGTCAGGTAATTGGTGTTAAGAGCAGAATGATCTTGAGTAACTAAGCAACCCAATGTTTCAGGGGAGTAAAAGGGAGGAGGAATGAAAAAAAAGAGGGGGATAAGTAGAGATAGATTTGTAGCAGATAAAAGATTGGATTTTGTTAAGTAAAAAAATCTCACACTTAAGTGATATGGTATGAATAGAAAAATGAAGGCTAGATTTCATATTTAAATTTGTTTTGTCTTTGGTCACAATATGAGTGTCAATGGTCAGATCAAATACAATTTTTATTTATTTGGTCTAGGTAAAAAAATTTTCTGAAAGAAAGACTTTGATTTATTATAGGAACATTAAAAGTTTATTATAGGAACATTAAAAGAAGAAAATTGTGATAGTGCAGTTGATAATATTTTTTTGTCAATTTCTGGCAAAGAATAATTTCGTCTGCCACTAAGCAAAAATATGACTGTATTAATTTAATATAATTAATTATCATTAAAAACGACATAATTTACCATTATGCGCATATAAAAGGCCAAGTAATTAATTTAATAGAAAGATTCAGTTTTGTTTTATTCAGTGTATGTATAATACATTCAAATATGCTACAAGAACTTAAATAATATTTTGATATTAATTTTAATGTGTTACGCAAAGGTATATTTATTTATTAAAGCTCTTAGTCCCTTAATTCATAAACATTCCAGTTTTTTGGGGGGTGAAATTATGTGTTTTTCTACAGATAAAAAAAATCCCACGTTTCCCTGGTGAGTGGCAGCCCTGATTCGAATATTTCAACATCACTATTAACAAATTAAATATCTAGCTGTTAAAAGGTTTCACACCATACTAAACTATTTGAACAAATATTTTATATCAATATTGTCACACTAATAGTACTTACAGAAGACAGGTAATAGACAACGATAATCTAGTTTTAAACACGAAATACACAGAGAGTGCAAATTATGTGATGTGAGCAATGTCAAAATAGTGATAGAATAAATTACGTTAAAACTATATTCACATCTGTACAGAGAAGTACACATTAATTTAATATGGCAGGTACTAAAATAAAACAGTGTACAATACAAAGAAAAAAAAACAATAAATCATAAATTTATATTGTAATTTGTCATAGGAATGATGAAACTTAGAAAATAAGAAAAATTTGGTCCTTCAAACGATATCACTAACTAAACTTAAAACACCTGTTTCAAGCAAACTATGGTAGTTTGCTTGATTTTATTTTCAATAGCTTTCCTCTCAACCTCCATTGCTAGAATGTATTTAACAATTCACTCACCAATAAAACACATCGCTACATTATCGTCATATTATAATTACTTAGAGGCAACAAATTATTTAAATAATTATGTCAATTCTGACAAATTATAACCTTTGCTCTCGTGTGATCTATAGCAGTGCTATGTAAAGTTTCTTGCTACAGTGCATGCACTAAGCAAGCATCAACATCACAGATTTATGAAATGTGGTCGAATATAAATCTTTATAACCATCATACTAAATTATTTAACAGTTTAAATTGTGTGTCAAAGATAAATTTACTTCACGACAAAAGGGCAAAGATTGTTTACACCTAAATAACTGCCAAGCCAATATTGAAGAATTTTTTAAAAAATAAATAAATAATGAATATAGTACTACAAGAAAAACCTTTGTATTGTGAATCATTCAGACATGGACGCAACTGAAATGATGAATACAACTAATTCAGTACATGATTCATATAATTTACTCGTGTTCCAAGGCAAGCGTTGGTTGGCCGGATAAACAGCAAAAATTGTGTACACAACTGCAAACTTTAAAATGAATCTTTATCCAAATTTTATTTTGCTGAATTTTTAAACTTCAAAAAACTACTTTCTGTAATTACTTTGTAAACTATGTGATACTACACTAGCTGTGCTTACATTTTAGCTAACTAGTAACAATTTGGCAACATGCAAACTTGAATAGTCAACGAAATATAATTTTTTGGGTACAGGATTTGTTTCAATATATTTTAATATACTAGGAAGCAATTTTAATTGTGAAAATGTCATTTAAACTCACCACCCATGGAACCACTGTTTACATTTTGATTTCAATTCATTGTATAGAGTATGAAAACATGCAACATTATATTAAAATACAGAATACAGTATTAACTTGAAAACTGATGAAATCGGGAGAAAAGCTACATTTGTATACAATTGTATCAACATTCTACTGACTTTATAGTTATACAACTGACTATCATAGCACAAAACGTTCAGCATGATTACTTTGGTACTGCTGTTTACAATGAATCACTCATTACTGGCACGTAGAACTATAAAATAGCACACAATCTCATTTTCTCATAAGTAAATATGACTGGCCATTTTAATTTTTTTAAATATACAAGGAAAATCAAATTCTTAAGGAGGAAGTGTGGGGGACGCAATAAAAGGTGATTTTGCAGACTTTAAAGCTAAACATTTTTTCCCCAAAAAATTCAAAATCTTGCTTTAGTAGAAACACATAGTTTAATTTTCCTCACACGGTGACATTAACAGTTGTTGAATATCTGTCATGAGCATAGCGGCATTAGATGAGAAACATTTTAAATGAAGAGAAAAAGTTGTCATTAAATTCCAAGACACCCTTAACTGATATTCAACAACTCTTGATATCAACGTGTGAAGAAAATTAATCTTTATGGTTGTACTGAAGCAATATTTAATTAATTTTGATCTAAAAAAAATGTTTTTCTATAAAAAATATATTGCAGAAACAATAACCTTTTTTCGCATCCTCTTCCATCCCAACTTAATGGCAAGAAATGAGTCACACATAGTGTTAGCAATGCTAAAAAGGAATAACAATATTTCTAACTATTTTGATAAGAAACATTTTTAAAAATAAAGATTTTTATAACAGCAAAGTTTTGTTTATAGTAGATAAATTTAAATTACTATTTTATTCAAGAGAATAAAAAATATGTAAAAGTATACCTTCCATACAGAAAAATTATATTCACAATAGTTTACATTTATAGAACTCACTGTCCACATATGTTTACCAATTCTTGTTGTAAAAAAAAACTTTTACATTTTTTCTTTGGTTAACTCTGTAAAATACACAAGCGCAAGTTTTCAACAGTCCAATGTCTTTCATATTATCAGTATAACTTTTTAAAGATAATTATTTTAGTCAATGGGGTTTAATTGTATAAGAAAAATGTACGAGAAAGAATCATAAGAGTGAGGTTAGGAAACCAGAGCTTAACCTCCACATGAATTGTGTGGTGCATTTCTCACTTATTTATGAAGAGTTATTCTGATCGAACAAAACCTAGCTAGAGGGATAAGGCAGTAACATTTAGATTCTTGAAATTAGCAACAATTCCCTCTTTGTCCAGTGGCAGCAGTGTAAAGTGCTTGCTTTGTTTCTCTTTTTTTTTAAACAAACCATTTTGTGTTCTTCCTCAATATTGCTCCTTTTTATTTCACATACCTTATTCAGACCAACAATTTTATTTTCTAAATTAAAAGCTTATTTATAGTTTTTGATATCATACAAATAGTTTTAAAAAAGATGTCAAAAAAATATTGACTCAAAGCATTTATAAATTATAGAAAAAAACTAAAACAATTTTTATATTCAGGTTCAGAGGAGATTTAAGTTCTTAAGTAGAATCCACGTTTGAAAAACTATATTCTCTGCAATCATTAAGTGAGCTTTTCGGGTGTTGCCGCGCACAAATCAAGCTGTTAAGTTCAACGTACTGTGCACAACCGTTACTACCGTTAGATTAACCAGCAATTTAGTTGTCAAATTTAAACTTTGAATTGGTAGGCTTTACGGAAGAATCAATAATATGTTGCTGAAATGAATTGTTTAACGTTTACCAATGATAAATCAAAATTGAAAAACATGTTGTCAGCAATGAGACATTAAAATATGTTCCTATGAGAGAAGCTTTTTTTTTGTTTTCTATGGATGAAACATTTATGGTAAAAGAAATAATATGTTGAAGAGAGAGAGAAAAAAAAGAGTGGTGCATTATAGTTAGGGATGGGACCCTTGAATCCTTAAGGATACTCGAGGATCCGAGACTAAAACTGCCAACAAAAAAAATTCTACAATTTTTTAAGTGAAATATGTTTTATAGCTCTAATACTGCTTATTGGAGGTTCAGAACCAATTATAATTATAAGATGAACTAAACAACCAGGCCCCAGAAAAGTAATTTAAGATTTAACTGAATGTATGAATGTTATAATGAATGAATTATAAGAAAGAATGTTAACATTTTGTTATTGTTTGTATTTTTATATTTATTCTCTTATATTTTTATTTTTCCTCTTTTGTTCATATTTTTTTCCCCCAACATTCGAAATCGACTGAAAATTTGAGAAGATTCGGACAAGAAGGTCAAACATTATGTATCCTGCATATCTTAATACAATTTATAAAAAACTATATTTTCAAGTTTATCAAGTTTTTATAAAGTTTTATTTTACTATGAGTGAATGTAGAAGTGAAAACTGTAAACATAGAAGAAAAAAAAGGTCGAACTAAAAATTTGTTTTTCCAAAGGTGAAGTTATGTATATTTTTATAATTAATATTATTTAAAATTACAAATTTCAGATTTTTTTTAAAGGAGAAATATCATGAATTGTTTCTCAAGTGGGCGCAACTGAAAATATTGTTCTTTAAGTAGCTTCTTTCGTACTGATCTACTATGATACTGTATGATTATTAAATTGTTAATAATAATTAATAATGATATTTTACATAAATATATAATTGCTCACTGGGACAATTTCTTTGAAGGTTTTCACTAATAATGGTAAACTATCTCTCAAGATCCATGTAAAAAAACAACTAAACCAACAATAAATTATTTTTTATATATTTGATAGCCTGTGCAAACAGTCATTTAGAACTATTAAAAAAATCCCAGATTATTGAAAAAAATTCAAACTAGGATTATTATTGTTCATTTAAAAAACACAACTTTCGACATCCAGACTATTTTCTTCTTCTAGCAATCATACAAACAAAACAGTCTATCTTTGGTAAGGGGTGACTCGAAGCCACGCGTCAAGCATTTTACGCAGCTGTCTACCCCGATGTACGTTCTAAATAAGTACACATGTTTTTATCTGAATGGCACATGGCATACGACACACATCCAACATACATTCAACTCCCGTCACACAGCTTGCCAGTTAAGTCTGCAGATGGTAGCATCTGTCTAATCCTGGCGAGGGTTCGTTCAACTGGGAACCATTACACCTGTTCTCTGCAGAGATCTGTCTGTCTCTCTCTTCACTCAATGCCAAAAGTGTTGGTCTCCTCGACGGCTAGCAAAAGCTTCTCGTAAAGAATCTCTGGTGTAGGATACGGAGGAAGGTCGAGTCGATTGAAGCATGTATGTGCCCTGCAAAATAAGGTGATGTGACATTAACACTAATTGTGATATATTTGTGTCTATCGTTATTCTATGAGGCGAAGGGTGAAGATGAGAGAATCTAATAAGAGTGTAGCAGGGTGAGTTGTTCTATGAGTGTGTAAGAGACCTACTATGGAGAAGAGAAGTGTCACAAAAGTGGTGTACAGCGCGTACTTTGTATCCAAAGTCCCATATGCAGTAGAAACATGGATAACAACAAAATTATGAATGAAGTTATCAGGAAAAGAGTGGGGGTACAGGTATTACAGTAGAGGAAGCAAGGTGAGATAGTATGGTCATGTAATGATGATGGGGGGAAAAAATAAAAATATATATATATAACAATGCTGTAGATGAAATGTGCAGGAAAAAGACCGCAAAGGAGACCAAGATAGATATGTGAGAAACAGATAAAATAAGTGTGCGAGTGAAAGGAGAAGAAAGGAAGCAAATAAAGAAGGAAAATGGAGGCATTTCACCAAACTGACCACAGGCCGGAAACAGTTGTTGATGATATGTTCTCATACCTTGGCAAACTGTTGGGTTTGCCCCATTTCTCGACACAAAACTTGCGAGGACCTGCGCTGCCCCTGAGGGCCGCAAACCCCTCGTAAGGAATACTAGACGTCCCTGTGACAAACTGAAGGAGACGTAGGCGCTGCTCGTTAGTGAATCTCTCAATGGCCGCCCAGAACCACTGCATCACAGGGTGGTTGTCGTGGTAACCTGAAATAAACAAATTAGTTCAGCCATTGGGGAATGTAATATCTGGAGCTATATTAATGTAAAAAGTAAATAAACTTTGCAACAGATGGCGGCAGCTTGGTCGATATGGCTCAAATATGCGATGGAGTTTTTAAAAAACAAAGAAAGGAAGAAATTGCATTAAGCCTTTTAAAAATCCTAATTTTGACTCAAATGCAAATCTCTGCTTACTCGCTGCCTGCCTTGGCCCTGCAGATGTTCATCTCTTAAGGCCATATGTACTGAAATTTTT
>CABFWB010001719.1:90979-143689 GCA_902151455.1 Timema bartmani | reverse complement strand
CCATGCACGCACAACCTCGTAGATACGATGCTTGAAGTAGACTCTTCATTGAATTTATTCTGTTCTTGACTCCCACTCACCAATCGTAGGTGTAAAGTCTCTATTATATAGGGCGTCCAGTCGTGATTGAAACGTTTATCTCCCGACCATCACCAATCCAGTACAATGCCTAGATCACGTGACCAATGATACTGGGGGCAAATAAAAACCCAACAGTTTGGACGAAACTATTGAGACTTGCTTTCATGAAAATAAAATAAAAAAATAATTCGATATCTAATTTGAAGATACTTTTTATTTAGTAATCATAACAAAATAGGTTTCGTTAATTACTGATTTAATTTAAACGAATGCATAAAAATATATTTCCAGTTTGACTGTAAAATTTGAATGAAACAATACAAAGCCTACTGGTAGAAATAGTCGAATAATATTAATGTTTACATACTAGTTAAGTAGTTTATCTAGTAGAAATTATACCATTTTTTAATATTAATTTTTAGTTTCAGACTAATTGATATAAATACAGAATAGCTTCTTATTCTAAAAGGTAGTTGAAGGAATTTTTAGTATTTTGAAGTTAAAGTACTGTGATTATTTTAAAGTTGTTTGGTTTATATGTATATTTATACGTTATATACTTATATTTCAATATAATTTTTCTTCAGTGTATGGTGGTATTGTTTCACAAGTTATATGACATAATTTCTACGATTTATATTTATTAAAAAACATTTAACTATCGGGCCAACAAATAGTAATACTCTTTACAAATATATAGCTCAACAAAATCCTAATAATTATAGCCCCGGCTCTTATTGGGGACAAACCTGAATGATTACTTACTTAGTAGTCGTTTAAACATATTATTAGTTCTACATTATTTATTTCTGTTTATTATTTTGCGTCTTATACCCCTCCCTCCTATCCAGATTAAAAACATTAGTGGGGTATTTAAGAGTAAGGTTAAAATTATATTAAAAGTATCCACATTTTTAAGTAAAGAAAGTGAAAAACCATTTAGCCTTTACCACCCCTTGTGCATCCCACCAAATTTAAACACCGACTTACGTGCTACCCGCAAACAATACTCGACAACCTTTTAGTTTTCTGTGTATCCACCGTTGGGGCTATATTCATGTTAATTCATGGAAAAATATAATTATAATTGACAACATCCTGGTTGTTATTGAAATATTCAAATGACTTGAGCTTTAATCAGTTAAACTTGTAACCGGAGAACTCTAATTCAGAAAAGTATAAATATTAAATATCGGTCTAACACTGAACGTATTATGTGTGGGATGTCCTTGAAATTAATAGTGACCAACCTTTAAAAGGTTATCTTGAGTGAGGTTAGCTTTACATCTTTATCAGAAGACTATTTAATTAACTAGATATAATTATACTTCATCCGTATATTTTTTTTTACTTCCTTCAAACAATATTCTAGTAGATGAAGAAGGAATTGGTTCCATTCTTCAATCAACGTTATAAGACCAAATTCAGTTTTAATTTGTAACTGAAATTAAGAGGGGTATTACTAATCACTTGATGTAGGAGCAGTTGACAGTTCCAAAATAATAAAGTAAGTTGTTTTTTTTCATGTGGTACAAGGGCTTCCCATTTTGTTAGGAGGAAGCTTCGAAAAATAAATGAGAGCCCTACCTTTTCAAAAAGTAATTAAGTAGAGGCAAAAATAAAACTATGATCTATTCAAATGAATACCAATTATCCTTACAGTAAATTACTCTAGAGTAAATAAGATGATTATTTCCATTAAATATGTTGAATAATTAAATTAATTTTACCAAATAAACGAGTTTATAAGTGTTTTATTTAGGTGTGGATTAATAATTTAAAGAAATATTGCATAAGAATAGTATTTTTTTAAAAATTTAATGTCAATTTTTGTCAGTTAAAAAAAGCTTAAACATGTATATTATATAGTACGTCATCCATGGAATACATATAAAGTTGTGAGTAGAATAAAATATATTGTGAAAATCTTACATTTTAAAAAACTATAACTATTTTGAATCTAGAAGAATGTTTATTAAACATTTATATTTGTTCATGCACTATTAAAATTGATTTCACTCATAATACATTTAAATACTATCACAAGCCCACAAATTTTCAGTTTCTCATAGTAATTATATATATAAATAATCATGAAATAATATTAAAATACTACCAAGCTAAAAATTGCATTTCTTAGGTTATTAAATATGTATTATTGATTGATCTCAATATAGATTAAAAAAGTAACATAAACTATTTTACAAAATATAGAGCTAAGTTTTGAACACAAATCTTAAATTTACTAAGTCATTACACTTAAAATATAATATTTAATCTAAATATTAGAGAAATAATTAAATATTGCTGACTACCGGAAACCTGGCTGATAAATCTACTAGTTTTCATAAAATAATAATTTTACTTCTATAGATGCCAGTCAACACTCGTCCATCTCTTCAAACCATGGAAGTTATAAAATATAAGAAAGTGACAAACCCATTTTATATATCTTAAATCAGATTTCATAAAGATTATACATTTTTATTTTCTAGTTATATATAACTGTGGAACTGTTATAAACCATACAAGTTTGTTTATATGAAAACAGATAAGTTATTCAATATTGCGCTATTTTTATATTGATCATTTCTCTCGGATATAATCAAATATGTAATATATATTAGTATATATATTATATATTAATATATACTAATATATATAATCCTATGTCATGTATTTTATAATATATGTTTTACTAACCTTTTAAGGAAATTATATAAATTTAAAATTATCCATTGATTAATTATTATTGGCTGTTCTGTCTTACGACAGGTCCATTCCTTTGGTAAATTGAACTTAAATCACTAATGCGCCCTGTCCTATGCTACTTTTTTTTAACTCCCTGAAATTTCTTCTTTCCTTCAAGTTATCCTACTTCTTCATTAGTTACTCTTTCCCTCAAACTTTCCTTCTATGACATCGTGCAGAAGGCAGTTCCTTCTAAGGATGTGTCCGGCCAAGCTTACTTTGTACCAAAACATAAAATAATAATTATATATTATTTTCATATTATCTTATTTTTATAAATCATTGGTTCAATAGTAATTTTTTATAGTTTATTTCAAAATTAACACAATATTAACCCTCAGGTTTTCCAATTGTACTGTCTCTTGAAGGAATAACATGAACTAAGTGTACTGGTTTGCAATTAATATTGTTACCTATTTAAAATCATAAATTTTAATGTAGCTCTTATTATGCGTTTTTAAGTAAGAGTTTACTTACAATTTGCATTATTTTAGTATTTTTTTAGTGTAATTCTTCCAAAAAAATAACAGTTTAAATGTAACTATACTATAAAAATACACCACTGACATATAATAATAATAATAATAATAATAATAATAATAATAATAATAATTATAATAATAATAATAATAATAATAATAATAATAATAATAATAATAATAATAATAATAATAATAATAATAATAGTAATAATTTATATTTTCAATTTCAATTTCCTTTATTGTAGTGCTGGCCAACAGTCGTAAGACCCATAACAGGCCAGCACTGAAAAGTATAGAAGTACCTTACAAATACATATATTTACACGAGAAAATATGATAAACAAAAATGGCTAAATAATGGTATATACTGATGAATAGTTACGAAAACAAATAGTAATTAATAATGATAAGAATAAAAAATAGCATTAATAACAAATAACTAAAGAGTGGTTAAAAGCAGTAACAACATGCAAAAACTAGATCAGAATATTGTAAATTTAAATATTATAGGCAGAACCTCTACAGGATAAATTATTGATATGGGATTTCCTAAATAACTCTCTGAGTTTAGCTTTTCTTTTATGATATAACTAGAACTCGACAAACCCAGAATTGGCGCTATGGATACAACGACCTATAGGGCTTACCTTATAAGAGCAATTGAGAAAAAATAATTTTGGATTAAGAGAAGCCCGAGAAGGGATATGAACGCCTACATGATCAAGGGCAAATTTGCAAAAAATTTTGCTATTGAAAATATTAAAAACAAAAAGGGAATCACAATAAAGTCCACGTGAGAAGAGAGTTTGGAGTCCTAAGAGGTTTCGAATTCTGTCATAATTCATAATAAATCCGGTTACTAAAGAATTTATCATAGCACGCAGCGACAAATTTTCTTTGAACGTTTTCCAACCTAAGAGACTCAGTTAAGTTAATGGAATTCCAAGAAATAGTAGCATATTCTAACTCAGATCAAACCAGGGCGTAATACAGACATAAAAAACAGTCAACTTTCCTAAATGATGAAGTAATAAATTTAATAAGTCCAAGTAATTTCAATGAATGGGAAATTACATGGTCAACACGATAGTGGAAATAAAGTTTGTTATCCAGGAGAACACCAAGATCATTAATATTTGGGTGCGAACTATGTTTTCACTGCTCAATTTATAAGTAAAAAAGAATGGATTAGTTTTCCTAGTTAAAGATATAGATTTGGTCTTAGATTTATTAATAGACACTTCATTTTCCAAAGACCATTATAGAATACCACTTACATCATTTTGTAAGCCTATACAGTATGCAATTGATTTGGTAGTTTTAAATAATTTAACATCATCAGCAAAGATTAAATAACTAGATGAACTCAAATATTTACCAATGCCATCAATAAACACATTAAAGAGAAGAGGACCTAAATTAGATGTCTGTGGTATTCCACAGGGTGCTAAAAATGTATTTGAGGTGTGAGAATCAATTTTAATAATGAATGATCTTTCATACAAATAACTGCTGAACCAATTTACGTATGAGTGAGAAAGTCCAAAATTACCAAGTTTAGAGACAATAATACTATACTGACATAAGTCAAATGCCTTACTTTGGTCAAAATAAATAGCATCAACCTGACCTTGAGCAGAGACTTGAGAGGCTACATGTCCAAGGAATTCTACTAAATTATTGACAGTAGATTTATTTTTTATAAAGCCATGTCAATTATCTGATAGTTTATTTTTAGGCTGGTAGAAAGTATGTCTCATGTATGATTTTCTCGAATACTTTGGAGAAAGTGTTTAAAAGAGAAATTGGTCTATAATTACAAACATTTGTTTTTATCCCTTTTTTATAAATAGGTATGACAACAGAATGTTTCCATGTAAGAGGAAAAGTTTCATTTGTCAGGCTAATGTCAAAGATATAGGCTAACAAAGGGCTGAAAATGCTGGCACAGCCCTTAACAATAAAACTTGGAGTCCCATCTATCACGGGACATCTAGAAGAACTTAATCTTTTTTATAGCATTAGCAACATCCAAGGGTGCAATGTGGCATGGATACAAGGGCACACTAGTTTCAATAACGGGGCAGGGTAAGACAGGAAAGGCTGAGTTATAAACGGAATGAAAGTAGGTCCCAAACTCATTAGCAATTAATAAAGGATCTGCTATAATCTTGCCATTAATTTCTAGGTTAGACGGGAAAACTTTATTCACACGATTATTTTTAACAAGTTTCCAAAATTCTTTAGGTTTGCTTTTAATACTATTTTCTATTGAGTTCATCAAATTGGTTCTGTCTATAATCAAAGAAGTTTTAACTAATTTACGAAAGTGAGAAAAATGTGAATAGAATACACTATTATTTGTTAGTTCAAACTTTTTGAAAAAAAATGTTCTTTTTTTCCTAATATAATATTTAAGAGTGGAAGAAAACAAATTCGGGTATTTGGATGAATTAATAATAGTAATTTGAGAAATATGCGTTTTGATTTTCCTTTGGACTAAATTGGTAAAATTATCTGCAGCCAATTAACATCCGTAGTAGAATAAACACAAGACCAATCAGCAGTGGCCAGGTCATTGTAAAGGTTATGTTAATCACCACGTGCATAGTCAATATATGTATTAGGGGTGTCATTAATTTTAGTAGCAATAGGTACATTAAGTGAAATCAATAAGGGCTGATGAGCTAAATCAATACTCACTAGTGAATGAGAACTTGGATTTACTAAGGGGTTGTGAAAATTAGCAAAAACAAGGCCACTCTGGGAGAACGGGTACAGAAGTGGATTTTGTAAGGGCGTCGTCCCCAAATGAAGCTTTAGCCTTTTTAGTATATGAGTCACACTTTTCATTAAAAACTCATATTCTTCCTCATTAATTTTGAGGCAGTCAAGATGAAACCTAGCTTTGCATGAGCCAGAATACCAAATGAATTTTTGTCGGCCAAAGAATGCACGGGAGCATTTAGCACAATTATCCTCACTTGCCGGCATATTGAATTAAATATAAACTCACCAAGCCTAAGGATAGTCAAACTCACACAGAACACAACAATCATCACACAGAACGAGGTCACTTGCGTGCGGAGCTCCGTAAAAACACGTTCACTCACGGCAAGCGCCAACTGACTAATGATAGTAGTAATAATAATAATAATTAGCAACGTATCTTACTACCCACTCGGGTTATACGCTTAAGTACTCATTACGCTAATTAGCTAGGAGTTGGGAAGGTTGAATATAGAGGAAGTGAACCCGCATTTGCATGGAGAGAGAGTGGAAACCCATTTAGGAAAAACCCCTCCAGTTCACCTAAGCAAGATTCGAACTTAAATCTTCCCATACTCGTGAGTCTGGCTCAGCACGAAACTAGCGCGTTAGCTAACTACGTCACCGAGGTGGGTAACATAAAATAAAATATAGTTGTCTGAAACAACTATGAAACGAATGCTGTCCTCGTTTAAGTGCACTGTGTAGAAAAGAAAAAGAATATTAAACTATTATTAAAATATTTAAATTCCAACTAAAATAATATTTTTATATATGTACACTTTGCTTTGATATTTATTTAATTGAAACAAACAATTAGACTTCATTGTAAAATACATACACCGGATATTATTAGGAAAAGCATCCTACTCACCGACACTAGATTTTCAAAGATCATAGGTAAAAAACCAGCCAGATTAATTTTTAAAAAAATTCCCAATAATTTAACTCCTTCTCTACATGAAGATGGCGTGATGTTGGCACATGTTGGCAATACCACAACCACCACAGTGAGCTATAATTTGTTCCATGTCTTACAACCTGTTCCAGTTATATACATGTGTACTAATTACTCTAATCAGTTTGGGATGAGGAAGGTTGAATTTAGAGGAAGAGGAATTGTACACTCATTTGCGTGTAGGGAGAATGGAAAACCATTAAGGAGCACCATATTTAGTATACCTGAATGGTATTCGAACCACGATCTTCCTGTAACTAGCAGTCTAATCTATTGTTAGACTGACGCCTTAGACTATGCGGCCACCGAAGCAGGTAACTATATACTTAAAATTATCTATTTACTGTATTGAGACTTACAGTGGATAATGAAAGTATTTAGTTATTAAAGATACCATGATAACCACCATTTTAAAAATGAGCAGAGAATCCTTGGACTTACATGTAGTTTAGTTGAAAATTGATATTTCTCTCAACGCTGTAGTGTTGACTGAGCCACAAGGACTGATGTGAGCTTCCTATTCGAGCAGACATTGAATGGACTCTTTAATACAAATCTCAAATCATCACGCTCCAGCTACACGACCCCTTATTACTTAATACAGAAAATGGTTCGACTAGCGGTATCTATAATGTTCGCAGCCCCTTTCACCCTTTAACTTCTACCTGCCTTGTGCGCTTCTGGCGGATAGACTTGTAATTAAGGGGATGGTACCCTACTTTCATCCCTACACATATAAGGGGAAGCGACAAAACGTCTGAAGATCTCCAACAACGATACAACGACAAAGTTCCCGCCTCAATAGAGACATTTTTAAAACCCAGGGTAATTTTTCGGACCTACCCTACACATTTTAACACTTCTATTACAAACTAACGTCAATTTGAATTTACTGTTATTACTCTTCGTTGAAACACACACAAAGAAATGTTTTAAAAAGAAATAAAACAGTTAATTACAGTCTCTCGGATTCTAAACAACAAACAAAATAAAAAAAGGGGTTTGACCACTTTTTATTACGTTTAATTTTTTTTTTTTAACATTCATGTCTTTCACTTTTAATTAGAGACTTGTGGTAGTTGGAATAGGTAAAAAATAATTAATACTTTTATTGAGTTTCAACTCTCTCACCTGCAAGCTCTTAGATTCTAATTGAATCTTGGTCGAACGACTGCATTAAGATTTATTATATTTCAAGTCACATTACAAAATTAGTTATCTGTGAAACATAATTAACTTGTACTAAAATCAATAATATAAATATCATAAAGATTTCATGCATATTTTCTAAACACATAACTACACATTATATAGCTTTGAAAAAATTAAAGTGCATTTGTCAATTATATTTGGTTTAAAGTCAATTCTTCGTTATAAATTAATTATATCACATTGTGTAATTCATTCTAGAAAATTAAATATTATTTAATCACAGGGGCGTAGCCAAGGGGGTATATTAGGATACTCCTCTTCCCCTTAATTCTCTCCATCCATGACATTTAAAATTAAATATCAAATTGTAAATAATGTAAATAAATATTGTGAAAACCCTCCGGTCCAGCGCGGATGTCAACAGTTTGCTGGGTTTGACTCTGTCTCATTACAACTTTAAACTACCTACAGTTCACAGACTTGGTGTTTGATAAAAAAATAGTCCAGTTTCTACAGGTTCAGTAAACAGAAGGTGCTTGCTGGATTGCTGGATTTGGCCCCAACAGCGTGAGTAAACTCTTGTATTGGACTTCTTTTTTTTAGTATTTTCAATAAATTATTTAATTTAACAGAATTAGTATATTAAAAGAAATCATACGGTAAATTTTTAGGCTTAATTTTGTAAAATTTTAATATTATGATACAATTTAACAAATTTAATAGAATATCTAGTAATATCATTTAAATAAAATATAGATTTTAATATTGTTTAGTAAAAATAAATAGTTGATGTACCCGTTATTTGCACTGGGAATCTATAGGTCGGTCGGGGTGGAAACAATTAGACGATCTATACTGAGGAAACTGATGAACAACCTGCTGAGGTTTGCTTGACGTCCGGTAGAGATCACCTCAGTGACATTATCTTCAAAACGTGAAACAGAGTATTATGTAGTTTGCTTTTATTTAGCTAGTACATATTTACTTTTCAGTTAAAGTGTTAATTTTCAAGTTACTAATCGTCTAATTGATTCGGCCCCACCCTGTATAAAGAAGCTTTGTTATGTTTAGTATATAAAATCAAACACAGGGAATGGTAACACAATCTTAAACTATGTTAATATATTTAATCATTTATTGGTCTAAATTATGTTACAAAACGCGAAAGTAATCAAACTAACAACATAATCTGTGTTTTAAAATTGTATATTTCTTATTAATAAAATTCTCTATAGAAAATAAAATAACTCTTGCCTTATGATACTAGTAAAAAATTAATGAGACAGCATAAATGATTGATAAATAGTTAAAATAAATTAAGGTTACATAATAACACTTAGTAGTTTATATGGTATGTAGTTATTCATTTTCAACGTTTCTGGCCTAATCCGATATCGTATTTTGAATCCAACACATTAAATTTTCATTTTATGGACTTTTTTAGAGTATATTATTTTAATACCTATTGGAATTCAAGTGTTTGAATAGTTAATGCAGACAGACAAATATCAAAACTATATCAAATTAGGTTGTTCTACATTCAGGTGCACGCTTTATAAAATGTATTCTTAAAATATATCAAGATAACCACGACAATCCTAGACCTAATATACACACCATTAAATTTTATAGACAATCTCTGAAACTAGACATTATACAACCCATAAATTGAATGTAAAAACGAATGCAATCCATATAAAACGCAATCTTTTCCCTAGAGCGATCATAAGATATTAGAAAATAATATATATTCATTGCTACAAAAACATATCGGAAAAAAGAGCATCACAGCTTAAAAAAGAGCATAAATGAAATAGTAGGCTGTTTAAGATACAAATCGGTCCATACAATTACCTGTAAAATTTTAATTTTCTGCTAAGAAAATAAGTAGTTTTTTATATTGGATTTTGAAATTTGTAGCCCTTTATTTCTTTGATACAGTTTTCTTATTTAAAATCTTCATTATTTATTGATCATTTGTGGTGATCTTGGTACGTAAATTATTAAAATATTTCAATGTCCTACACATAGAAGATTTTTTATATTAGTTTTGGAAATTTCTGTTTCCCTTGTCCCCTTTTTTCTAAATATTCACTAGAGAATTTAAAAAAACTTTCATACTTTTCTAGTTATCTGGAATGGAGCCTCCAACTTCCTAATAAATTTCAATTTTCTATAATCCCATTTTTTTTCGATAAGGATTTAGGTAATTTCCAATCCATAGTCTCCCCCTTACCCCAATCTATTGATCCTTGTTTTTAAATTTTAAATATTTATAAGCTTTTAGTTATTTAAGGTTATCCCCATACATATATGTAGATACTCCATTTTTAAAATATACGGGAAGCAATTTATTCTATTAGCATAGGATTTTTAAAATTGCTGATGGCGGGAAGATCGGGGTTTTAATCTTGGTCGGATGTAGTGAGGGGGGTTTGTCCGTGATGATTTTCCACTCTCTCTCCACACAAATATGGCTACAATTCTTCTATAGTCTAGTCTTACTCATCCCTAACACATTTTTTAGTTAGTATTTAGTACAAAGCCCGAACGGGTAGTAAGTAATGATGCTAACAACAAACAAAATACTTTATAGTCCATATCAATAAGCTCTATAATTTCAAATAAAGGCTATTGATGGATTGTGGCAGTTATTTGAGTGACATCTCATCCTCTGCATCGGAATTCATACAACCAGTAGCTAAACCAGCGTGCCAGAAGCAGTTATGAATAGTGATCCTTAGCAAATTCCTCCATATTTTTCAGCAAAGATTAAAACACTTAGCGAAGTAACCTGTCTGTCTTTGCTTGCTGCAAATGGGATATAAAGCTTAAATCCCAAGGGTGGAGTGCAGTTGCTGTCTGCACTCAGACTTTAGTCCCCTTCACATTCTGTTGCTCTAAGTGCTTCCAAATTAAGAACTCTGGTATGGAAACAGTTTTTCAAGTCTTAAGTTCCTACACCAATATAAGTTTGTTTCAAAGAGTTGTATTGATGGAATGATATTTTTCTCCACGGACATTTTAGTTTTTAGGTTCATAGGTTTATGGTTCATAATAAACGAAATTCTTGACATATAGGCTCTGTTGAAATATATGTATCTTAGAACAAATTAATAAGGTTAATTGTAGCCTGATGTTCACTAAAACTTATCCCACTAAATCCAAAGTTGAATAATATATATCATATTAAAATAAAGTTACAAAGAAGCGAAGTACATCTTTAGGTTTGTTTGATTACGCAAGACTATTCCATGATCAAGCTTAGTATTTTTCTTGGTTATGGAGATATCCGTGTAAGAAGTCACGCATTCTTAGGAGTAAAGCTTTATTCACACGTTCGCCAAAAATAGAAAGCAGAATCTTCTTGAGTAGCGCAACAATTCACACGCTTTATGTTGACCCATGATGCATTGCAACGAAAATTCAGAACAAATGTTTATCAACATACTTTATTTTATAGTATATAAACATATATTTTGGATCATTCTCTTGATGGATGTTTTCAAATTATAACGCTGTGTCGTGGAACAATCCAATACATCAATACACACGCTTTACATTAAAGATTATTTAAAATCTCTTCACAATGGCCAACGAAGATGTCTGCTTGCTGTTAGCTACACAGCACATGCGCTGCCATATGCACATGCGCACTGATTTGAGGGTGGTTTTGAGATTTGATTGGTTCTACCGTGCCGAAGATTTCAGGCAGAGCGGACAAAGATTTAAGTTGAACTTTAGCATAACAGCACGCGCCGATAAGGTGGAAATATTGTGATTGGCTTAGAGCTCATCATGCGACCACACGTTTCTATTCCGCGCTTGTTGTTCGGCGAATGTGTGGATACAAAGTAAGGCTAGAAATATATAGAGAAGTTAAAAAAATGTGCATGTGTCACATTCTCAAGTTTCACTAAGTACATGTGCTAAGCTATTCTTATTTTATGTTGTCTGGTTTTGGAGTTATCCACATATCTCACCATGAGATTTAATGTGTGGTGTAATTGGACGCGAGCAAGAGCAGTGTTTCTTTAGTTTTTATAACACATATTTTTGGCCAACTAAATAAAATATTATTCCAGTAGAAAGAGAGAGTTTAATTTTATACTCATAGTGATATCACCAGTTCTTGATTATCTGTCATGAACATAGTGACAGTAGATGAGAAACTTTTTAAATGAAAAGAAAAAAACTATTGTCATTAAATTTTAGGAGATGCTTGACAGATATTTAAGAATTGTTGAGGTCATCATGTGAATAAAACTAAAGTATATTTTTCTAACTAAAGATAGTGGAATTTCTTTTAAAAAAATCATGTTTTGATATAAAAAAAAAGAGATAACTCTAATATATTCTAGAATCTCCTTCCTCCCAAGGCATCTAATTCAAAATATTATATAAGGGTGAAGATAATTAATCTTAAATGCACACCTCAATATTTTCTCCAGCACCAAATGTTAATATATTTCTTGGTTTAAGTGTTAACTGAAGTAATGGTGAAACAGTTGAAGATTACATACTAGCAAGGCGTTAGTTCTCAATATAGATAAAACTAAACAAAAAATAGGCTTGAGGTGCATATCTTCAAAAATGAGATGTTATTTGATAATTTCCTTGTCTTATCAGGAGTAAAAGCTGCCTTTAAATGAGAGAATTATGTTAAATTGTTTAAATATTTACTATATAAATGTAGGATCAAATCAAATAAACATATTGAGCCTTACCTATGTATAAGTTTTATTATGTTAGATTAACAAGATTTTTCTTCTTATATGAATAAAAAACAGGTAGTTTCTCTTTGGATTATATATTGAAATATATCCTGAAATTACTCTTAGGATTGCAGTTGATTTGGCGATCAAGTAAGTCGGAAAAAAAAGCTAATTCTACAATCAATAGGAGAATGAAATAGTAATCACATGGTAGGTTAGAATATTTGAAAAATGTCAATTTTATCGAATTGTTGAAGAAAATGTATGGCCTATGTATTAACCATACGTTCATCCATGCGAGTTTTCAGCGCAATCGGTGTAATGATTTTTTAGTTAAAGAGATACACACACACACACACCAACTCATTTTAATATATGTAATAGAAGATTGATTAAACATTTTAAGGGAATAAAATAAAATTTAAAAAATGTAATTCTTCCACAGAAGATACAACATGAAATTAAAAAAATTAAATCATGAATACAATCAAAAACTAGATGTTTATATTTCTTTGTCAAAATTTGTATATATCTCTGACTCTCCCCTTCCATCTCACCCCCTCCTCCCAGAAAAATCTCTGGCTATGCCCCTGCATAGTAATAAACATATTTTAAATTGACTGAGAACTTTATTGGTAAACACGCGGTGTAAATTTCAAGCTCATTTAGTCTGGTTTTTGCTGGTAGTGTCGAGGCTGTGGCTTAAATTCCAGCTAAATGTATTGCGGGTGGTTTATACTAAATGTTATTCCCCTTCATTTCTACACCAATGAGAGTACAATTCCTATATAATATTGCGTTCCTAATCCTTACCTCATTAGTGAGTGTAAAGGTGTATGACCCCGATGAATAGTATGACGGTGTGGATGAAAAATATAAAATTAAAATAAAACATGTGGAAAGAGAAAATTGAGATAACATGAAAAAATGTACATCGATTTTATATTGATTACCTAAAGAGTAGTAAAGTATTAAAGTAGTTTACATTAATTTAAATAAATGAATGTGGCAGATAGAAATGAAAACGTCACAAGAATAATAAACTAAGTAATATAATTCATTGATAGAGATCAAAATCTTTGAATTTCCTTGTAAGACTAAGAAATTACATGCAAATCGCGTGATGTATTTTAGGTTTACGACTTGTGACGCCAAACAAAATCATGAATTTCCTTCAAGATTTTCAGACTAAACTGTCCCGAGACTCTTGATGTTTATCTGAGAGTTAATATTTTTTTATTTGTTGCTTCGAGGCACTATTGTTCGGCATTCCAAGTCAATCTACCACCGGATCAGAGCGTAGATCAGGTAGTAAAAAGCTGTGAGGTACCAAATTGACAAAGTTTTGATCTTGAACACGAAGAGATAAAATAGCATCAAAAAACTTCAGAGCGGCTGCTGGTAGCAGATTATTCAAATTAGCAAATTTTAAAAATGGCACCTAAGCACAGGAATCAATCCGAGGACTCTTGACGAAGTTTCCTACTTAGTTATATCGAAGTTATTTTTCGAGGCTGATTGCATCTTAACCTGAAGCATCTAAGCATATTAAAGAACTATCACACTTAGAGGGAAATTTACAAAATATAAAGAGAGAGAATAAAATAAACAATTCACTCTGCAAGGCTTTTTGTTTATCTCCTGTTAGCCTATACCCTCTTCTTCTGACGAGTTTACATAGTCACTATAATATTTGCACCTTGAAAACATTGACTTGCTTTTTAAAATTAACTTATTTATTGTTTCCTATTCTAGATAGTCATATGTTTAAAAAAAAAATTCAATCTACATTCTGGTAGGAAGAGTCCTACTGGCCTATTTATTAACCAAGATAAGTAGCCTAAGTTGTAGGGGATTTATCAAAATGTGTCACAATAGAACTACTTGAAGATAAAAATAATAATAAATTTGTTACAATGTAGGAGTATTTTATAAAATTATTTAAGAATTTCTGTTTATTATTTTGTTTCGACGGTAGGGCCTATATCTTTAAAACTCGCTGAATAAAATGTAGATTCATTATCATGGGAAACCCTGCCTTGGTCTGCCATGACGTCACATACGGGCAACGTTCTTATCTATAGGATAAGGCACTGGTCCAAGATTTTATAACTGTAAAATAGTTTAGAACACCAATACTTTACCACTGAGCTATCCATAATTCTTCCCGTGCACCGGGTCATTTTTCACTCTCATTTTAAGGTAGAGTTTGTGATGGACGTGTATAAATAATCTGCTACTACGTGTTATCAATTATATCACAGTCCAAGTCAGCAGTGTCCTAAGTACAGACTCCAACTTAAAATATGAGTAAGGAATCATTGTAAGGGAAATGTCCTGAATAGCTAAGTGTTGGAGCATTGTTAAGCTAATCCAAGGATCAATGATCTCCTATTCACGTGTTCAGGAGTCTTTTTTTTTAAATTTACGATTATTCTTAAACTATAAATAATTTCTATTTCCCAAACTTCGCTAATGATGTACAATAATTAATTAAAAAGATTAAAGTAACAAGTTGAACTCTCAAATCATTCAGTTATTAGCGAAATATGTTAATTTTATTGTAATTAAGAAATATGTTCATTTTAAATTATATACTCATTTTATTATAAGCGTTACATTTTTATAAGTCTAGAATTATAAAAAAAAATAGAAAAGTGTATATGAATATAATAATATGGACAAGATTATAAATTATCAACCTATTTAGTAATAGAGTGTATATTTTTTTAGACACAATATTGACCTATTTTATTTACTAGAGTATTAATTAATAAATTCAAGTCTTGTTTTGAAAGCTGACTTTAGATATATGATGCATCTGTGGGCATGTGGAATAAAGGTTAGTTTAATCTAGTCTGATATAGTGATGACGGCTAGGTCAAAGTCAAATCACATCCGGGTGTACTCAGACTATATTTTTTCTAGATTCCACCTTCCTTATTCCAACAATTTTATGCATAGTATAAATGGGTAGTAAAATATGGTGAAAAAATGGAGAAGATATAGTTGACTTAGAATATTTTAATGATGATTTCAAAAGTACAAATTTCAAATTCCTGTCAAGGACATAATTTCAAAAATTATTAAAATAAAAGAAAATTTAATAAAATAATTGTTTTAAATTTGTTATGATTTTATGAACTTTAAGAGTTGCTTAGGCCTATATTTTATTAAATCTTTTTTATTCCTACAGATGAGAGAAGATACATAATCAATATTTGTGGGGTTTTTGCTCAAATATACAAATATTTATGCATTTAAGTTTGTTTAGTTTGTTGGCCAGTTAAAACAAAAATCAAGACCATGCAGTGAAAAAATCTGATAACTTCATCCTATTTGAAATATTTCGAAATTCACATTTGGCAATTATAATATGATGTCTAGTCTTAAGACAAAATCATATCATGTAATGTTGGACATTCTCTAAGTAGTCAACAGGACGACCAATATATAGGGCCTACATATTTTATACTTGTATTGGTGGAGTATAGGCTAAGAGGTCAACCTAGTCTTATTCTATTTGTTGGGTATAGGGAGACCAGGTTTGAATTTCACGAGGTTGTACTAAAAGGGAAAGGTTTTCCACTCTCCTTTCACACAAATCCTTTAAAATTCTATGTTACTCATCCCCACTCCATTCGTGTGTATAAAAGGCTAGCTTAATAGGATAATATTGGCAGTGCACACAAACAAAATATAACTTTTAGAGAAGTAGATTGGTGTAGTAGAATTATATTTTTTGAAATAATCAGATTTATCATAAATGAACTAAATCACCATACATTTAGTAACAATATTAAACAATAAATATTTCTATTAGACGAGTAAAATCATAATAATATAAAATAAACAGAAATGTAATCTATTTTGATAAGTTGACTAATTTCTTAAATTTTTTAAATACATTTGTAAAAAAAATATTATCATGAAGTCTTATGATTACAAGGGTAAATTAAATCATGTATAATTATTTTATAATGTTTAAAAATTAAAGTTACTGGACGAATAAACCCAAAGCAAGCGTGCTTTGCTTGAGCTTAGGCTGTGCAAATAAACAATTACTCTGACGAATTAGAATAACAGTGGATAAACACTAAAGTATTTCACCAAAATATCTGTGATAAACCATTTTCTAATGAAACTTATGTCAAAGATAGATGAAATGGTATTCATTTAGACACAAGACAATGTTTCAATAATACAATTTTTAAGATAAGACTTTTGAAGAACCTTTAAACTAACTACATTGATGGGCCAGCGGACGAAACGTAAATATCATCTGGTCTCATTTGCTGGAAATGGGAATGTTGGATTCGAATCCAGGTTGGATGAACTTAGTGATTTTTTTAGAATCCTTTCCCACTCTTTATTCAATAAAATGCGTGTACATTTCCTCATAATTTCTCCTTCCACACTAATGTAGTTAAATACAAATAATCTGGATGAAAAGTAAAAAAGTTGTTAAAAACCAACAACTAATAAACAGGAGGAACCGTCTTTTCTCAAGGAAATGTAAAACCAATTTTAATTTCACTTCAATGCCTTATATAAATATCTTGGAATGTTGTTTATTTGAACTGACACCTAACCTTATGTCACGGTATCTGACAGAACGTGATTTTTTTTAAGGATGAAGCTCAGGTAGAGAGAGATATACGCTTGTGTACAGGAGCACTCCTGTGTCAGACGTTAAGACAGGGGGGGGGGAGGGGGGGAGGCTTTTGACAACAGATTACTGTGTATAGTCGGAACATAATATAAGCAAAAACACAACCTAGCTATTTAAAATTACGGTAAACTTCCTCTGTGGCCACATGGTCAAAGGCTCCACACTTGTGATAGACTAGACTGCCCATGACAGGAAGATCGGGGTTAAAATCCCGTTCGAATGTACTAAGAGTACTTTTTCATAAATGGTTTTCCACTCTCCCTACAAGTAAATACAGCTACACTTTCTCTAAACTCGACCTTCCTCACCCCTAGCTCACTATCATATTAGGTCCAGTATATATTCGTTCAACCTGAACAGGTTTTAAGAGGCGGTGATAAATAAAACCATTACGGTACTTCAGTAACTGGTAGGTAGAATATGAGAAATATATAATTTAGAGGAAATTTAGCCATATTTAAGTTTGAGGAATGTGGGACACTATATAGGAATAACCACTCTTTATACATCCAACTGTAATTCTAACCTTAACCTCCTGGACACTAACCAAATAGACCATTAGAATCTGGCGTTCAATCCACGTGCCCACCGATGTAACTCGAGTAGCTATTTGATGCCATGTATTTTAAATCATTAATTTATATTTAAAAGATTTTAAAACTTTTTTAATCTTTAATATTTATATGGTTCAGCGAAATACGTAAAACAGTAGTTATTAAATTATGTGAAAAAAACCATAATCAAGTATTTAAAGTTATAAAATAAATAGCAAAATAGCTATATGTATTTTTTTGTTATTCTAAATTATATACACACAAAAATTAAATTATCATGATTTGTGTGTTTATATGACTTCAGGCCGGAAATCGATTCTGATATAAAATTATTGGGGAGAAGCAATCCAGCCCGATATGTCTCACAGTCTGGATTCGACCCGTGGGTCGTGAGTTTGTGAACCCCGAGATAGCTTATAAGATCGTGTTAAAGTGTGGTTCGTAAGAAAACTGTATTCCAGGGTAAACAGAGTGTTTGCTCAACGACATCATTATAAACATCTTAACTTAAAGTTTAAGCACTTTTGTAGGATTCGGAGAACACAGTGGTAAACTGGTAATGAGATTCCGGACGAGTTTAGAGCATCACAGGTGTGATACAAATTCCTTAAGTCATGTTACCACAGAAAAAAGCCACGTTTAATTTTTGTTTAAAGATATCGTAATTGTATAGTGAGATCTCTACCTAGAATGATAGGCAAAATATATATTTCTCTTTTAAGCACGAGGATGAAGAATTTAGTGAACAGCCTTTCCTGAAGGCTGAAGGCTGTAGTTCAGATAAACACATATTTAGCCACTAACAAATATGCACAAAGGTGAAAGGCCAAACCTTGCATATTTTATGACCTGATGTAATACGATGTCCTTCCGACAAACTAAACCTAATTACCTTTGTAGAAAATGATGTTCCTGGCAGCTTCTTTCAAACGGATGCCTGGAGGTGTAAGCCATAACTAGAACTCAAAAGATATACCACTCTGAGAAAGCAAAACAACTAACATTGGGGATTTTTTTTCCTGCCCGATCACTCTTTATTTAAATTTTTATTATCTAAAGGGTGTATTCAAAATTGGTACTTTGCTCTCGTTTTTAATCCTGAATTAAAGAGATTCTTTTATTTGAGAGAATACCTTTTAAAACAATGAGATTATGTTGTATAGTTATATGAATTTATCTGATATATATATAAACTTATATGTAGCCTTATAAACAGTACAATTTGATATATTAAGAGCATTGGTTATTTCTATACAGGGTGTTTCAGTGAAAGCGTGCAAAAATTAAACAGGACATAGGGAATGCTCTACCAAACATTTTGAGACAGGGAACGTGTGGTCTGCGAAGCCAGCTAAGAGGGATATGGGCCTAATCATATCTAACACTGTTACTGATGTCCGGTTTAATTACAGCTAATCATTACATTTAATTTATTTACATTTAGTTGTAACATTACGTACAGGTAGTACTGTACAGTATACCATATCATTGACAAACCGGAGGAAACCTACCATTTCGTACCTCACAAGAATTGCTCAAAATGACGGCCAACAACCCCAATGCAAGTATGGCATCGGCGTACGAGATTATGCCGCACCCGTTCAGATATCCCTCGCTAGCTGCGAGTTACATCACAGGCGACGACAATCCTGGCAACCAGTTCCAAGTCTGTGTCCACTGGAGTCTCATACACAAGAGATTTGATACATCCCCATAAGGAGATACTTTCTCAAACACTCTATTACAAAACCTTTATTTCTCACACATTTGATCTCTCACACTATTTCTCACACACACTTTCTCTTAAACACTCTCTCACAATCACTTTATATCTCACACACACTATTTCACAAAAATTCTCTTTTACATACACCTCGTTTCACACAAACAAATTCTTTTTCATATAATGTATTCTCTCACCCACCCTCTCAAATACTATTTCTCTTATACTCTCAGACACATTCTCTATCTCCCATGTTTCTCTAACTCCCATGTTCCTCTATCTCCCACACGTTCTATTTCCCACTTCACATCTTTCACACAAACTCTCTCACTATCACTGCTCACACCCACTATATCACATTGACTCTCTCACGCTCAATCTCTAACAATCACTGTTTCACATGCAATGTAAAGTGTTATTTTAATCATATAGCATATATAACCGGGAGGGACATGACATACGGGTTCGGTCGCCTTATGTATAGATTATTATCCACCCTGGAGGCACAGAACTTTGCCCAGGGTACAGGTCTGGGAATTGAACACGTGACCATTAGGCCCGTAGCCAGGTGCACTGGCTACTAGACCACGGGGCCGGTTTATGTAAAGTTGATAAACTTTGACGAGTATATTTTTATTTATAAAGTTGAGTGAAGGCTTATTAGGATAAGATATATATAGTTTTTCCCAATAAAAAATTTCGAACACTACATTTTAGTCCAATCATATGAAGCCATATCTGCAACGATCCACTAGTATTACTATAAAGCTGTATTATAGTTGGTTTACTTATTTGCACAGTAAATACCCGNTATATATATATATATATACATATATATATATATATACATATATATATATATATACATATATATATATATATATATATATATATATATATATATATATATTTGTTTGCACTGTAAATATATATATATATATATACATATATATATGTCCACATGGTAGATATATAATTATACGTTTTTACATTAAATATAAATGTGTTCAAACAGTTAATATATATATTTACTATATATATAAAGTTTGTGTTTGTATATCCTACATAAAACCTTATATAAAAACTTTATTTTTGACACCACGTACCAGTTAGGGTTACTACCCACTCTTGACTATTTGGTTTTTTCATTGAAGGATGTCCTTTATCCCTTCAAATATAATGGGTTAGGATTAAAACAAGTGTAATTTAAAATGAAATGTTTTTTGTTTTTTTTTGCGCAGAGGGAGATTAGTAACCAATTTAGCGAGAAAGCCACAGATACACCCTTGCCAGGATTCAAACTCTAAACTCCCCTTCAGCCAGCAAACCAGATCTAATGAGCTTGACGTCCTTGACCACCTGACCATCGTTATGAGTCTCAAATAATAATTATAACAATAATTGTGAACAGATAAGGTCATCAAATATTTCCGTCTAGAGTTTTGAAATGATCGATAACCTCTTACCGTATGTTGTTATGATCGATGAAGATCTAATAATGTTGTAATGAATCGGCCTACATGTAGCCAATAAAACTACGCTTGTATAGTATATAAAGTGTGTGTGATCCATCAAAGTTCCATTAGCTACTACGTGACTCAAGATGAAATATAAATGTGCTATCATTTCAAAGTGGTTTTAAACCTCTATTATAAAGTAACACGTATTCGATTGCTCCAATCTCCATTTGAATCTTTGGTTCTCTTGTATGAATAACAGGAAGATGTAAAGAGCCGTAAATAATGTACTTCTCTTTAATATACTTTGATCAAACAATAAAATAAATATAATGTTTAAAACTAATAATCAGAAATCAAATGTTTGATAGGGTAAAACAAATTAATATCATGGTAGTAAAAAATTAATTATTTATTTTTTGAATAAATTATCATGGCTGCTATATCAACTTAAATAACTAAATTTGGTTTAACTTAAATTTTGTTTACAGTGTTGGGTGTGTGTTAGGTGGCGACATTTACTAAAAATTATTATGGCCCCATTTTCAAATGTTTTTCTCCATATTTCCTTTAAGGCCACTAATTTATTTTCTTAGACTATACATTTTAAATAGCTGATGGCCAATACTTGCACTAAATTATGCTATTCAAATATCTTTGTAGTGGTGTGAAGTTTGATTTTGACGAAAATAACTAAATTATCAGATAGAGGTTTTGAATAGTACTTAAATACTGTATATATATGTAATTATAATTGTTTGTTTAGCAAGCACTTGCTCATTCAGAGCTATGTACTATACATATCTTTGATATATTCTAAGGAAACACGCTTAGCCTAAGGGTTCTTACACATTTACTTTCTTTGAAGGAAAGGAAGTTGGTTCTTTTTACCCGTTATTAAATACAGGTTTTAATAGTAGTTAGGAAATATTAATTCTTTCTGGAAGTATATCTTGACTCAGCTACATAATTTGAAGCGACTGCATGCTTATTATAGGACAATGGTGCTCAACAGTAAGACTACGAAATTAATATTATTTCCGTTTGTTTTATAATTTTATAGGATTTGTGAAATTTAACTGTTTTTTTTTACCATTGCATCATACTACCTGTTCAGGTTATACACATATGTAATAATTACGCTAGTGAGTTCGGGATGAATAAGGTTTAATTTAGAAGAAGTGTACCCGCATTTGCGTGGAGAGAAGAGTATAAAGCCATTTAAGGAAATCCAACCTTAGTAAACCCAAACGGGATTCATCCCATGATATCCTTATCGTCGATACGCACTATAAATCAATTTTGAGAATGACGCCTTAAAGCATGTGGCCACTGAAGCAGGCTATTAAATATTATAAGCGTGAAAAAAAATTCTGGGCTTAAAAATTTTTTTTTAAGTACTCCTACGGTTTAAAAGTTTGTGAACTCTTGAATTAGAGTATAAACAAATAAGCATATCCTGTTCAGCTTAGAGAAGTCCCGCTGAGCATGTATGTGCCCGAGTCTCCTGTGATGTCACAAACTTGCAGGTTCATTGTGCCACGAGGACTCACGACAAATAATGCAAGAGCTTAACCTTCTTCTGATTATGTTACCATGCATAGCCAAATAGACAAGATCAACTTACTTGAAAATATAGTAACTCTTTCAGATGTTGTCACCGACTATAGATGAGGGAAAAGGCAGATGATATTTCCCCTTCAAACCCTTAAGTTTACTCATATTATGCCACTAGGTATAGCCAAATAAGATAGAAGACAAACTTGTTTCCATAAAACTACCTGCAATTCCTTCAGGGGTTGTTAAGTTAAATTATGAGTATAGCCGAAGCAAAGATTATATAATATTTTCTCTACAAGACTTTCAGTCTACTTAGAGGATGTTATTAAGTATAGCCAAATATGAGAAAAAATAATTTTCCTTCCCCAAAATCTGCAATTATTTCATAAGTTGTTACCAAGCTTAGCCGAGGTAGACTAGGTAGTATTTTCTCTACAAAACCTTCAGTTTCCTCAGAATATATGATCAAATATATCCAAACAAGACAATAAGTTAATCTTGCTTTCACAAAACCGGCAATACCTTCAGAGGTTGTCACCGAGTTAAAAAAACAAACAAAAAAACAATGATAACAGGCTTCCAGTATCCTTCAGCAATATCTAGGGAGTAGTATTCCTATACCGTCAATTAAATACTGCTCTAATAATGATTAGTAGTCGTGGAAGAAAGGGGTCGCAAATGGCTACCCGACCACCGGACAGGTCAGTGGTGTGGTTTAGGAAACAAGCAGACCCACGATGCCAACTCACCCCTCCCCCCCCAAGTTAAAACTTCCCTGGCTCGGATCCATCAGTCATGAATCTGACAGGTGACATATAGCAGGCGTGAGAGACCACATTCAGAGCTCTCCTCTAGCTTTTGATAGAGGGGAGGTGGAAGGAGAGAGAAAAAGAGATATAGAAAGAGAAGTATAACAAGGCCCCATGAAGAAAAGCTGTCAACGCTCCTATATAGTATCACCAACATAAATGGATTAACACACATTTAACTTTTAAAATATATAAGCTGGTGTGTTTTTGGGCTCACGTTTAATTAATTACCCTTCAGGACTGCAAAAATTTAGTTACACTGATAGGGTAGGTATGAGGAATGTAAAGTTCGAAGGGAAACGTACCTGCTTTTTAGAGTAGAAAACTATTTATTAGAAACTTAGCTTGGTACACCCAAACGGAATTAGAACACTGATCTCCCCATCGCAAGCAAACCCGACTCTGAAATCGACATTAAATCCTCGTGGCCACTAGTACGGATATCAGGAGTGAAGAAGGTGTTAAAGCTGACTTGCTGAAGACGCGGTGATCGGGGTTCCAATCCCATCCGGGTCTACTGAGGGTATTTTTTACTCAATTGTTTCTCACTCTCCTTCCAAGCAAATGCTGATAGCTTACCTCTAAAATTCTTCCTTCCTCATCAACACCTATTAGATTAGTTTTAATCATATATGTGTATAACCTTAACCGATAGTTAGTAGTACGCGGTGATCAATAAAGCGTGCAATTTAAGAATTAACTAAATACATCAGCATACGATTTGTAATCTATCTTAATTCTAGAACGATCACAATACCCAGTCCTAACTTAGTCTTTTATAGTATCACTGTGAAAGGTAAAACCTCAATTAAGGGGGTCGAGACAAAATCATGATAGCCCTCATTTGACGACAATATATATTAGCAGTGATTTCTGGTTGCATACCACTTGAACCACAATTTGTTTTTATAGTCAGTCAAGACTTTGAGGATAAGTAATATCCATGACTATTTTACTTATTTTTATAGCTAGATTAAAGGATTTTATATATGTTTAAATAGTTAAAATATCCCATATAAAACAATGAGAGATATCATGTTTTTGCCCCGACTCTCTCAATTTCGAAATGAAAACATTTTTCGACCCTAACAGAAATCTAAACAGTAACTTTTATATTTGTAGACAGAAGCTATATTGACTTAATAAATATAGACCTATTAGTGAAATCATACCCCTAATAGATATAATTAGAGTAATTAAATAATCACAACATGAATAATTATTTTGTTATACGTTATGTGCTCTAACGGGTACTTTAAACCAAGACAATTGGAACTACATTAAATATGTAAATATGATGTTCTAGACAATATAAAAAATCCCATTAAAATCAATTATCTAAATAATTTTTATTGGAAACACAGTTTTATAAAATATTAAAATAAATTATATATTTATGATCTTAAATATTTCTCTGAACTAACAACATAAAAAAAGTTGAAGAGGAAAATTAGTTTGCCCAAAAGTTTCAATTAATTAATTAATTTGCTTTGCCTCTTACGACTCGTCCAGACTCTAGACCTACGCATTTAATTACGTTATTGGTATAGAGATGAGGAAGGTGGAATATAGACGAAATAACCTCCAATAGTGAAATGGAAGAGTGGAAAACCATTTAGTAAAAACAACCCACTGTACAACCAGCCAGTATTCGAACTCTTGACGTCTTCACCACCAGAAAACCAAATTATTAAGCTTTAGACAGCATGTCCACCGGTGAGGATAGGATTTAATTTAATACTTGTTATTTTGATGATTACTATTTAGCAAATCATTACCGTTTTCACTTGTCTGGATAAAGGACTCTTAAATGTATAGTTAGTGCAAAATAAATGGTACGGTGCACCGCATATACGTTCACTCTTACTCTAAATAAAAATGAATACATTTGCTTAAAACTCGTAGGATATACGAAATTAAATAATAATTATCACTGCAGAAACATAATAGAAAAAGAACATCACATTCCACCAAAGAGGATAAATGTAATATTGTACCCTGTTGCAGTAAAATATTGAGAAATAGGTTTCATCTCTGGCCACCAAAGAGCATTACAATCCAATACACACTATTCAAACCTCAATTTAAATTATTTATTTGCCAAGCGTTTGAAAACATTTTTTTTTTTAATATTTCAAACAAGTGATATTTATTTTAATAATATTCTTCTTCTTCATTATCATCATCATCATCATAAAATGTTTCCAGCCAATATCCGGTTCAAATTAGTAAAATACCTCCATCTTCCTTTATCTTTCCAACATTATTCTTTTTTTAATTGTTACCAATCTTATCCTCTCACTTACACACTATCTGTTATCTGCTCCTCTCATTTCTTTCTTGACCTCCCTTGCGGTCTTGTATCTACATACTGAATTTTCCATCATTTTCTTTGGCATCCTCTCCGTCTCCATTCTCATTACATGCCCATACCATCTTATTCTTGCTTCCTCTATTAATTCATGTACTCCATGTACTCCATGTTATCTCTCCTTGATAACTTCATTCCTAATCTTGTTTCTCCTCGTAACAGCTAACATGCTCCTTACAAACTTAATTCCCATGACCTCCAATTCCCTAGCCTCTCTTACATTCAATGTTCTGCTGCAAGTGTGTCACATGGTACAAAGTATGCCCTGTACAACACTTCCTTACACTTCAAGGGCACTTCTATTCTCCATAGCAGGTCTCTTACACACCTATAGAACAACTCTCCCTGCTGTCCTCTTCTCCTGCTATTTAAAGTACCCTCTAAGCCATTTCATCTGGAAAAATTAGATGAACCATTTGGTTTGTAATACTTAAGAGTGGCTATATATGAATTTTAATGAAAATAGTTCTATCCGATTTTTAGTAAATCCATTTTTATATTTTCGCTCTTGAGTAAACTACCATTAATTTTATGGTTGGCTGTCAAATTTATAAACCTCATTTGGAGAGCCTTACTAAAACCTTAGATACAAACTCTTATATAGATTGTTATAATCGTTTTTGTTCTAGGTTGAGACACAGACAGGCATATATAAAGGTAGACATAACTGTGAAAGCCACTTTGTCTTGCTCAGGGGCCTATGAAGCGTTAACATCCATCTTAAGCTCGAATTATTTTTTTTTTAAGGATTACAATACTTTTTAATACCCGCTTTGGAGGTCGCATGGTCAAACGCGCTACTCTCGTGTTGAACTAGACTGCTGAAGACGGGGATATTGGGGATTGATCCCGGTCGGATGCACTGAGGGTAGTCTATCCTAAATGGTTTTCCATTCTCCCTCCACGAAAATACTGGGGTACTTGCTCTAAATTAAAACTTCCTAATCCCTAACATAGTGTAATTAGTACTTAAGCACTAACCCGATAGGGCAGTAAGGCGTGGTGCTATAAAACACTTTTAATAATATTATTGCGTTTTGACATATAATTATAGCCCTTCCCGTTAATGTTTTCTGTGAAACCTCTTGAGATATTTTGTATAGTTTTTAACGTTTCATTATCCTTACAAATCTCCATCTCATGCCATTACATAAGTTTCGTTCCTATTTTAGAGCACAGAAAACACGAGCGAGCTACATAACATACATCCTCTGTAGTAGACGTGGGCAAAACCCGAATCTAAAGCCATCTCCTAGAAATGTATATGGTTTAATTTGCCTTGTGTATTATTCGCTCCCTCGTTTTTCCCGGCCTCCCTCCTTTTCTGCAGCGTTAAATCTTGTCGTTACACGCACGTTATGCAAGGCTTTGTGTGTTACCGTTGATACACGACTGTTTAATTTGAGAAATCTCTTATAATAAGACACAATGACTATTAAAAGTAGAACTAGAAACCAAAAACAGTATTTTATTAATGTAGAACATTTAAATAAAATTATAAAACGCGTTAATGAACTTCAAAAATAGTAATCACGTCTCAGTAGATCCATTTAATCTGAACGCATAATGTATTTTAATTATTTATCTTTACCGCTTTTTACTTCACGTTTGGACAGTACACATATGTACTAATTAGGCAAATGTGTTAGGGTTGTTTAAGGTTCAATTTGTAGGACGTGTTCCCACATTTTAGTGTAGAGAAATAGTAAAAACCACTCTCAGTACATCCGACCTAGATTCTATTCCCGATTTCCAGTCTATTGGGAGGGTGATTCCTTTAAGGCCTTCACTTTCGGAATTTATTGGACTGCCAATTAATAGAGAGTGGAAGTTTGAATCCCATTCACCCGGTTTTCCCTAAGTGATTTTTACACTCTCTTTTCAAGTAAATAAGTGTTCACTTCCTGTAAATTTAAACTTGCTCATACCTACCTCATCAGTACATATTCATATAGCTGAACAAATGTGTGATAACAGGCTCCTTGCTATAGTGGTCATTACACCTGGAAACGAACCTATGGATCTCGGGATCAATTCCCGGCTGACCCGATGGGTATCTTTCAAGAAGATAAATTGTCCCAAAGTTAACAAAGGCTTTCTTAATAAGGCTTAAGTAAGTTTAAATATGGTTACTGGTGCCGTACCCCCATGATCACTATCATCACATCATCTTATTGTGGGTACGACGTATAGACAACCTCAATAGGTGTACCCTGGGCTAAGTTCTGTGCCAACAGAGCGGCTAAAAGTCTACACACACTGAAAACTGTTTTAGTCATCATATCGCTCCCGGTCAAAAAAATTTCATACGCTAAAAATAAGGTAGTGTAACAGAGAGACACAAAAAAAAACTTAAAAAAAACAGTGTCACGTGCTTGGTCAACGTCAGAGATATTCAACTAGCAAGACAATTATACTACTATAAAGCCACATGGCTGACTCACTCACTCACTCACTCACATTAATGTTTACCCACTTCAAGATGAGCTAGAAACTTTAAATTTGGCAAACTTATATCTTCTAGCCTGTAACCGATGGGAAAATTCCAAAAAATTAAAAAATTAAATTTTTAACCCCCGAAAAAAATTCATAATAGTAGAGCAACTTTAAAGTCGATGCGGTATTTACAATACAATACCGGTAACTTTAAGTTGCTACGTTCAAAACAACGCTGTAATTACATTAGTTTACATCAACTTGCAAAGAAAACTCACTGGGGGTTTGGAGGTGCAATCCCCAACTAGCAAAGCGATTCTATTTCTAAAATTATATTTCAAAAGATAGAAATAACGTAATTTTAATTGCATCTAAATAGACTACACAATCGGCTATCTACTATTAACTACGCTAATGACGAGACAGGTAGAATTCATAGTAAGTGCACCCACATTTAAGTTTAGAAGTGTAGAAAAGAGCAAGGGATAGCCTACCTTCAGTACAGCCAGCCGGGATTCAAACCAGGACTTCTCCATCATTAGTAAACCACAGACCATATGAGCCAGGTATTTAGTTCACATCCTCAGCAATGCGGGCGGAAATTAATAAAAGAGGGAGAATACATAATTTAGTTTGAAAATATACTGAATTATAAACACATCAATAATTTTGAAGCTTAGTCTTCCTTTTCAGAAGAAGACACACAAACATTTGGAGCTTTGCTGGTTCTCATATAACCGCGGTATTATTTCAAAAATAAGTTTCCTAAACTCATCGATCATAGCTATACCTTTAAAAAAATACACCTCTTGATCTTTGATTAATATTGACATGAATGGAAGCACTTGAATGTGTACGAGTGAGGATCAAATCATATTAATCGACAGCTTCAGATCTCTTTCAGACGAAATTAATGGTGATGTTTGGATGTAGCAATGTCAGAAACTTTGATGGTATTAAGAGTTCTACGTGTGGCAAACCGACAAAGGTTAAAGTGTAAACATGAAGATAGTACGAATTGGTTGTAAGACGTGGATCAAGGATCAAGTAAACAAAATGATCAAAAATACACATAGGAAACATTTGGATTTGCAGGCATAGATCGGTGTCTGATAGGAATGATATTTTATTTTTATTATTTAGCACCGCGTCTTACTACCCGTTCGGGTTATACGCTTAAGTACTAATTACGCTGATGGATTAGGAATTGGGAAGATTTAATTCAGAGGAAGTGAACCCGCATTTGAGTGTAGAGAGAGAGTGTAAAACCCTTTAGGGAAAACCACCCTCAGTTCATCCAATCGAGATTCAAACCTCGATCTCCCCGTCCTCAGCAGTCGAGCTCAACACGACTAGTGCGTCAGCCAACTACGCCACCGAGGCGGGTGACAAGGAATAATACAAACATACAAACACAGTTTGTTTTGGTCAACATTAATAATAATTTTATATATCAATAGTCCTAGTATACTAATTCTACTAAAGATTAAAGAATGTAAGGTTTTAATATTTTTCTCCTTTAAAATAGCTTACTACTTATCACTCCTAGTCTGATGGTCCAGTGACCATGTCAGTTTTCAAATCCCGGTTGAGTGAAATTTGGGTATTTCTACTAAATATTTTTATACTCTCCCTCACAGTAAGTGTGGATGCACAACATCCACATTTTACATTCCTCATACTAATTTACTGATTTAGTTAACATGTTAGTAGTGCGGAAGTGTATTAAGACAATGTGAGAAAAAATTGACCTAAATATCTTGGCTAGATAGAGAGATATATAGATAGATAGACAGATATATACATACATTATAATTTAATCTCGATTTCCTTTGTAGTGATTTAAACCATTTTTGTTAATGACTTCTGATCAGTTGAATTTATGACTGGGAACCTGTTTTGAAACTATGAACCTGAACCTAATAAAATAGGCATCAAAGTAAATCATTTCTGAGAAAAATACTATTTTTTTAAAGAAATTAAATATAATCCATATTTTGGATCTACTTATTTGATGACGGGTATTTCACGCTCACTATATTAGTGTTTTATTATCTAATTAAAGATTCAAGATTAGTCACAGTATCCACTCAGAGGGCCGTTAATCTATCAAGGTGAAAGTAGAGCACCCAATTTCTCCAATAAAGTATTGTTCGGTTATTTTTGGAATCGAACCGGGTACAGATGCGCTAATAACTTAGCTAAGGTGTCATACTATTGTCGTTCTTAAAGCTTTTAGCTATTATTTATTAACTTAAATTAGTGTAAAAGCTAAATTTAACAGCAGAAAATATATCATCAATTAATCTGATCTGGCTCAACTCCTCAAAAAATAGATTCTTTATCACGATAAATAACCCCAAAACCTTGTCATAAACTCACTACAATTCGTTAAGAAAAAATGTATTTGAAGTCTTTCCACTCTTTATAGCTTTGGAAATGGTGATGAGCAAGTGGGGGAGGGGATCGATGAGGGAGTTGGAGTAAGGGGGTGTGTATAATCCGAATTTTTACCTTCGGCCATAGAAAAGCAAAGCGCAACCTTTATTTCTCCACCATAAACATCATCTACAAATCATCAGTTCCCATTCCAACCCCTTTCCTTCTTTCTGGCTTTTATTAGACTCCCTTCCACACACATACAAATAATAAAAACAAAACAAAGAATCTATCACGGATGAACAAATAGAAAGTAAAACAACACAGAGAAATCTAAAGGAAGAGTGAGACAGATGCTTTTGGGTGGAAAAGAAAGAGCAAAATAATGTAGCTATTTTCTTTCTCCCTCCTTCCGAATAAAGAGTGTATAGAGAGAGGAGAGTAAGAATTACTTGAAAGATAAAGTGAGCGGATAAGGCAACATAAACATCATAGTCTATATAATATATGGGGTGTTTCTTTTTATTTCGTTTTCCTTCACCCTATACCATCTTCCCCTCCCCGCCCCTCTTTCATTCCACTCTATTATAGTGATGCTTGAAACTCTTTCATTCCACTCTACTATAGTGATGCTTGAAACTCTTTCATTCCACTCTACTATAGTGATGCTTGAAACTCTTAAAAATTCCACAACAAGGAAATACAACATATATTCAAGGGGGTGAGAGAAAGATAAGTCCATCCCACGCGTACAAATTGCGGATTGATTTTGTAATAGTTTATTTTATCTACTTTTATGTGTATACTTACATCTGGGTTTTTGTATTACAGTTTTATAAGCTTTATAATCGACGATAGAGTTAAAAATATCAAATAAACAGACGTGTAGAATATATCACAGATTTATTTTTATTAATGTACCATGTACCCGTCCGAGCTATCTTAGTGTTGAGAGAAGAGTAATTTATACAAAATACATTCACATTTGTGTGTAGTTATGGTGTAAAAAAACTATTTAAGAAAATAAAACCTTGTTAAAACCAACTTGAATTTGAACACAAAACTTACATCACCAGGAAAGCAGACCAAATGAGGTTGATACCTTAGTCCAAGTATCCATTGTTAAGGATGTATTATACTTTATTTGAGTAATTAAATTAACCATATTTTTCTAATAATAAAAGCCATTATTTTAAATTTGTCTTTATTAATGCCTTCTTAATTTATTAAAAATATTATTTTGTAAAAATCAAATTTAGCTGTTAAAAAAACTTTTCTTAAACATATAGTTTGTGGCATTGTTATCACATAATATTTATTTTTGGCGAATATGTTATAAATTTTGTAAGGAGGGATTATTTAAATATTAGTATAGATCAGTCAAGTATGGGTACAAGAATCATTTAATTAAAATGGCGCTTTTTGATAAATGTATATAATATAAAGTTTAGCAAGCATTCACAATATAGCTTATAGGACAATACATTGATCTACTATATTTAAGATTCATAAAATATATACATGTATTAGTTTAAGAAAAATGTGTTACATTATAAACATGATAAAACATATAATTTAGATATTATTTAATTAAAAATTGATGATTCTTTATTAAGGTTGGTCCTCGTTTGCTTAAAAACGAGTATTTAAATTCTTCTTGGGCTCAGATTATTTCTTTAACTGACATTTATTGTAGACGCGTTGTTCCTATGGGTTCCTATCATTTTCCTTCAGGTGTTTCCCTCCCTCTCGGACCGTGAATTTCCCTTATAACTTTCAAAATATTGGATTTAATTTAGTTAAATTTAATACGAGCATACCTTTGTGTATGTGAAACATGACGATATAATAGTAAGTGTTGAAAATGGGTAACATTATCATCAAGGCATGTCTGCACACTCACCTCCGTGTTATTGAAGGTGCTCACCAACACATCGGGAGTCAAAGCCTCAATCTCCCACTAATTTTTTTCTTATAGTTCCATGTGAGTCCGTGGTTTTTTGCGATACACTTCTCCTCTCAGCATGCCCAATGAAGAAATCCAGCGGAGTAAGGTCAGGTGACCTAGGTGGCCCCATCCTGCCATTTCAGCCATGCTGACATCGGAGGTGTGGCAGGTGTCACCCTCCTGCTGAAAATAACCAGTACGGAGTTCTTCGTCGACCAATATTTCCATGTAAACTGCAGTATCCACCGTTGTATGGAAGTAGATGGGGCCAATAATGGGACGCCACGACAAAGCACACCACACCCCACCTTTTTATCATGAGGTGGTGTCTCGTGCAAGATGTGAGGATTCTCACTAGACCACATACGGCAATTCTGGTGATTGACATACCCACTTAACTGGAACCATTCTTCGTCGGAGAACCACGTTTGGTGCAGTATTCCCTGATATGCATTGACAAACTGATAGAACCAATTAGAGTAATTAAAACTTTTCTGTTAGTAGGGAGTTTTTAATTCGTGCTTAACAGTAGCACGATATGCATGAAGATTTGCTCTTTTTGTTACTTCTTGACATGTGCTTGTGGAATCCCCCATTTCCTGCAACAGTTTACGCAAGGACTTCTGCGGGGAGGCCAACAGTAACTTCCTGCACCGTTGTTCCTGGCAGTATCTGACGTCCTCCTTCGTGGACATCCAATAATGTTCTCGTAGTTTCCAATTTATTCATCAGATGCTGAATGGAGGATTTCGCCTGTGGTTTTCGAACCCCAAACTGTGATTCAAATTGTCTTTGGCGCGCCTTTATTGACACAGTTTTCCAGTACGTGCGGGCAATAAACATGCACTGTTCCACTGTGTACCGCTTCATACTCTCATTACTGACGATTCCGTGACAACAACAGCACAGTCAGATGCGTCACACCAACTGCTGATGACAGCGAATACGCAATCGGTCCTCAATTCACGCAGGCACCACACACGGGCTAGAAATTCCTCGTGTCCTTCCATCGCCTTGTTTCTCATAAACCAAAGTATGGCCGTAGCAGATTTTACTGAATTGCGTCAAGTATTTTGAGAGTTATGAAGGAAACTCAGGGGCCGAGAGCGAATGGAACACCTGTATTACAATAACGAGGTAGATGTTAATTCTTCACTGTTTAGTGAAGAATGCTTGGTAACCATAATATAATTATAACTTGAACAAATATCTTCATTTTAATTAATTTATTTTGTTACTTTGACTCGACTGATTTCCCCCAAAATTGACATAATATTTAGTATTTAGTCTACTCTCGACATAATGAACTCATTGCGAAAAGCATTCAATGCCTCTAATAGTTAATTGAATTGGAAACCAGGAGTTGGAGAACATAGAGCAGTTAAAGTTCCTGGGAAATTTGCTGACAAAGATACCTACTACACCAAGAAAATTAGGTCAAGGATCGTCATGGCCAAAGACGCTTTAAACAAGATGAGGTTTCTGCTGACCAGCCATTTAAGTTTGGAAATGAGGGCAAATCTGATGATATGCTACTTTTGGACCACCCCGCTATATGAAGCAGAAGCTTGGACTCCCAGGAAGATGAAAAATTAATATTGGAGAGCTTAGAAATGTGGTGCTGGAGAAGACTTGAGAAGATCAGTCAGACAAATGAAAATTCCTACTAAGAGTGGATGAGAAAAGAATTATTATGGATATAATTCTTTGGTATGGATCAAAATGCATCGGACAAATCCTTAGGAATAACTGTCTTCTGCACGACGTCATAGAAGGAAAGGTTGAGGGAAAGAGGAACTAAGGAAGAAGGAGGATTAAGCCATTGGATAAGATGAAGGAAAGAAGAAATTTAGGGGGGTTAAAGGAGGAGTCAGAGGACAAGGTGCATTGGCGATTTAAGTTCACTGACAAAACGAATGGACTTGTCGTAAGACAGAACACCTAATAATAACAGTAATAATAATAATAATAATAATAATAATAATAATAATAATAATAATAATAAGTTGTCTATCCAAACCTCAAGCCATTTTAAATGCAAAATTGTATTGGATATATTAAACAGTTTTAAAAATCGAGATTATTAATCAATACTTGCATTTTACAGGTAAGCGTACGACTAAAAAAGACAGATAAACTCTATCGCTAGCTTTTAACAAGGCATCCATAAAACAATTTTGAGTAAATATTTATTACCACAGAATAAAAACAGATGGTCATAGAACATTCTTAGCTATGTTAAAAATAAACCTGTGAAGAACGAAGGTAAATCACTACAACAAAAAAGTAGAAGAACATCTCGTAAAATAACTTGATTTACCCTATTTTCTGGAATTCCAAGTGTAAATAGAGACTTCCTTAACCGGTGGGATATGAATGTTTAAAGAATGTAAGATATTTCAAGAGTATTCAATAAATGTTGTTTACATTCCCCGTGTACCGAATATTACTGCCCGGCCGGGATATATCTGTACTAACGAGGTAGGGATGAGGAAAGTAAGATTTAGAGGAAGGAAATCCACTGTAGTAGGAAGGGAAAGTGCGAAAGAGTATTTAGAATAATTTTTCTCAATACACTCGGCCGGGGTAGGATTCGCGACCTTCCCAACACAGGAAAACCAGACAAGATGAGATGGACGACTTTTTATGGTTGAGATTACACTCACTGGGACTGAATGAACTAATATTTAAGTTCCATAATTTATTACCCACCCTGCTTCCTGACAAGTGCGGCTGTATTGCCACTAAACTCTATCTTTATCTATATCCTTTTAGTGAAAATATCTGGATTGCTTGAACAGGTAATAAGTTAGATATAATGCTAAATTTGAGAAACATTTAAAACTATATAAATTAAATAATTTTGTCTTATAAGTAAATATTATATTATGATCACTTCTCAGTTTAAAAGAAGATCTACTAAAGACACTTTGGTGTCCGAATTTTCTAAGGATTCATCTTAGTAATAAACTAGACTTGTGATGAAGGGGATATCGGGTTTCAATTCCCGGTCGAGTGTACTGAGGATGGTTTTTACTAAATTGGTTTTCACACTTCTTTCATGAAAATGTTGGTACAGTTCCTTTAAATATAGCAATCCTCATCGCTAAAACATTAAAATGATTATTAAATAAACGTATAACCAAAAGGAAGTAAGAGACAGTGGTCTAACTATAATATATATATTTATTACCTAGGATCACAAATATTTCTTGAATAGACACACTAAAAATATTTCGTTGGTAAGAAATGTCAAACGTTCAATAAATAGGCATCAACTTTAGCTATTTATTTACTTAAATGAGGTTTTAGTTTGAATAAATTTTCGTTTGGCCTTCGTTAACTACGCAGTATTAAATTTCAAATATTTAAAAAATACAAAGTTTATAAGTAATTGGGTTTTAATTAATTTTATTGTATATAAATATATAAAAATAATAATATAAAAGTTGCGGATTGAAAACTATTCTTCATTACTTCATTCTAAGAGATTTAAGAATTAATTATAATTTATTTTGAGATATATATATCTCATTCATTTGATTGTCATTTTACGAATGAAGATATATTCGTTTTTCTAAATTAAGTACATATATTTAACATGGTGGTAATTTCTAAACAATTAAGTAACAGCATACGAGAGATGTTTTGAACTTTGTTCAAACGTGAAATTAAGTACTTTTTGAAGAAGAATGTTATTAGTATTGATATTATTTGTCAGTTTTTTTTTGTCGCGGGAACTAGAAGTGGAAGGATCTTACATAGTTTCCGTAAAAATCAATATTTAAAGATTTTTTAAAATTATATATATTTAAAATGAAAAAATTCTCTTCTGCAATTCTTAAATCATAAATGACATGAATAAAATTAAATAAATTAACAAGTAATTTGATAATAAGTAATATATTGGATGCTTCTATTTTATGTATTTAATAAATTTGTAAACAGCTTATTTGGAAAATGTACGTGTAAGAAATTGATGATTTATGATATCATAGCTTGAGGCCTCTGACTCACCAAACATTGCATTCTTTGTGATAAAAAACATAAGATTCAAATAAAGGCCGTAGGCATCGTATGCTAATTTTTAAATGTGATTTATCATTTGTGGTAATAAACGGTACGGTGCATTGAGGTTGTTGTTCCTTTCTCTTAAAATGTAGACATCTACTTAAAACTCAATAAATATATGAAATGTTATATTATACATTGTTGCAGAAACATAATGGGTAAAACCTCATATTCCACCAAAGAGCATAATTGAAATACAATAACATCCACTTTTAAAAACTTATTGAGGAAAAAGTAATATATCTGTTCACCAAAGAGAATAACAATTAATACACCACTACCCTTAACACCATTTAAATTATATATTTGCTCGCAACTCGGAAACTTATGGTTTTTAAATGAATATAATTATAATTTATAACTTTTTAAATTTTCAATAGTTGTTACAATGATAAATTATTTCGTATCTCAAATATTTGTGGAGATATGATCAAAACTAGAAATATCCGCCTGAGTAAAGTACCCTCTAATTCATTTTCCCGAAAGAGTTCTATGCACTGTTTTGTTTATTATATTAAACAGTGCCTTTATAAGAATTTTTACTAAAATAATTTTAGCGGATTACACTGGGGAACAATTTTTAACATAATTTCTGTTGAGTTCGATTTTTCACCTGTTTTATAGTTAAATAGACATGCTGATTTCAAAACTGTAGTTAGTTTTCTTCTATCACGTCAAGTTTTTTCTCTACAGCTTATCTTAATGAGACCACTCTCCGCTGGATCGAGCCTGGATCATAGGAATCACTAGTGCTCTCCTATTGGCTGAATTAAACCTGCCTCGATTGGGGAGGGGTGAATGACGCAGTAGGAGACCAGCGACAGGTTCATACTTGTTTAGGCTATTCAGTTACACCTGAGATAGTGTAGTGGGACGTTGTGTGTCACGCTGTAGAGTGAGGCGCATTTCGAAGTGGAGTCCGAGTTCTTGTCTGTATACAAGGAGCTACCAGTGTTTAGTTTTTTTATTTACATATGTACTTATCTCCTTTCCTTTAGATCATGTCTGCCTCTGCTATTTCGCGTCGTAAGTGCTTAAACCGCCCCGATTCGTTTTGTTATATATGTGGCAGTTTCACCATTCCCAGTCAAAGGACAAACATCAGCGCATTTGTCAGGCAAGCCTATTTTGCATATTTTAAAGTAAAAATTGGCGATCAAGATAAATCTTGGGCCCCTCACAAGGTGTGCAAGCAGTGTGTCGAGAGTTTACGGATGTGGAAGAAGGGAACACGTGATAAATTGCCATTTGGTATACCTATGATTTGGCGAGAGCCCAGAGATCATTCAAGTGACTGTTACTTTTGTATAGTGAAAACGTCAGGATATAACAAGAAAAACAAATGTAAAATAGAGTATCCTAGTTTACCATCAGCTATACGCCCAGTGCCTCATTCAGCTGAAATCCCAGTGCCAGTTTTCAAAGAATTACCCTCTTTCGAAATACAGGAATATGAGTATGGTGAAGATGTAAGTGACACCAACGATGAAGATTTTGAAATTGAAGATGACTCCATTCGTAAGGGATTTTATCAGCATGAGTTGAATGATTTGGCACGAGATTTGGGACTATCCAAAAAGGCTTCAGAACTCCTAGCATCAAGACTGCACGAGAAAAACTTGCTTGAAAAAGGAGCTAAGGTATCCTACTTTCGATCAAGAGAAAGTGAATTTATGCAATACTTTCGAAGTGACGGTGGATTTGTGTATTGCCATAACGTACATGGTTTAGTGGAGAAGTTGGGAATTCCAGCCTATAACGCTACTGAATGGCGACTGTTCATTGATAGCTCAAAGCGGAGCTTGAAGTGTGTCCTCCTCCACAATGGAAATTTATTTGGTGCAGTCCCAATAGGCCATTCAGTTTGTTTGCGTGAAGAATATGACGACATAAAGAGAGTCATTGATTTGTTGCAATATCACATGCACAAATGGATCATCTGTGTTGACCTTAAAATGGTCTGCTTTCTTCTTGGCCAGCAACGCGGATATACCAAGTATCCCTGTTTTTTGTGTATGTGGGACAGCAGAGCTCGTGAGAAGCATTGGGTGCAGTCGATTTGGCCGCCAAGATCTGACCTCAAACCTGGTGATCCAAACATTCTACATCAGCCACTTGTCGACAGAAAGAACATTATATTTCCACCTCTGCATATAAAACTGGGCCTCATGAAGCAATTTGTTAAAGCTTTGCCAACTGAAGGAGACTGTTTCAAGTATCTCATTTCGGCATTTCCTAGCCTGTCTTTTGAAAAGATAAAGGCCGGTGTGTTTGACGGTCCACAGATTCGGCAGCTCGTTAAAGATGAACATTTCATCGTAACAATGACAGAACTCCAAAAGAATGCTTGGTTGGCATTCAAAAACCTTGTCAAAGACTTTCTTGGAAATACACGAGCACAGAATTACACCGAAATCGTCCAGCAACTCTTGGAGAGCTTCAAAATGCTTGGTTGCAACATGAGCATCAAGGTGCATTTTCTGCATAGCCATCTTGCTGACTTCCCGAAAAATCTCGGTGCAGTCAGTGATGAGCAGGGTGAGCGATTCCACCAAGATTTGAAGATCATGGAGGCACGGTATCAGGGTAGATGGGATGTACATATGATGGCTGACTATTGTTGGAGCATCAAGCGAGATTGTCCACAGATCGAACACTCCAGGAAAAGCTATAAGCGAAAATTTTTACCTTAATATGTATGTTTGTAGTTTGGTAAAAGAATTTTACTACTTGTAAAAACACAATTTGACTTACAGTAACTATGTATAGCCTTTGTATGAATAAAATTATTCTCTGTGAACAGTATATTTGGTAATTTTTTCCTTTACTTTCCTTTGTATGCTCATTTTGTATGACTTTTGGGACAAAGAGAGGGTATACTGTAGCTTAAAAAGTTGACGTGATAGACAAAAACTGGGGTCATTTTTGAACTCAGACGCCAAAAGTTAGTCAAAAACGAGTGTCAGATCTAGGTCAACAAAATTTGTGTTTCCCAGTGTTATGAGATAATCGACTCTTTTATCCTTTCGCCTTCTTGTTAACTACCCTTAATTTTAGGTTTTAATAGATAATTTTCAAAATTCTTCTGGAAGCCTAGTGAAAAGCCTAGATACAAATTTTAGACCAATCGATAATGGTTTTGGCTCTAGGCTCTGATGCAGACACACAGACAGACAGATAGACAGAATCGAGAAAACAACTTATTAGAGTTCAGAGGATTATGAAACGTAGACATCCATCAAAATATTAAATTCGTTTTTATTTATTTTTTTCACTATCACATCACTTCCTCTTTTTGTAGGTTCTCGAGACATTAATAAAAATCAACCAGAAGTGAATAAGGACGAAATATTATTGACGCCCATTTATGTTCAACACATTACAACATTACCCACTTGGGTGGCCGCATGGTCTAAGGCATTACTCAAATTAGACTAGATTGCTTATAACGGGGAGATTAAGGCTCAAATTTCGGTCGGGTGTACTGAAGGTGGTTTATCGAAAATGGTTTTTCAATCTCCTCAAATCAAATGAAGGTAAAAATACTCAAAAAATAACCTTTTGTAACCATATAAATATTAGATTAATTAGCGTATAACCCAAACTAGTATTAAGATGCGGTGCTAAAAAAAAGAAAAAAGATAAGACAACATTTGATAAAAAGTTTTTCTTCCAAAGGTACAAAATGAAGTATCTTTGTCCGAGCTGTAGTTTGTCCGTAACTTTTTGTTCGTAAAAGAGGCTGATACAGATTGTGGACACCGGGAAATGGCTTGTTTACACAACTGGTATTTATTTGTGTTTCTAAAATTGATCGCTCCGTCATAAATCTGTGTCTTGACGTAAAAGCATTCTTACTGAAAGGTCTCAAAAAAGTTTTATTTTGTTTCAGTTCCTGTTTTCCTCAAGGTGACCCATTATTTACGGTACCTATTTTATTATCTAGCTATACAAAATATTAAGACTAAAATATTATTTTTAAAAGAATGAAACAATATTTTAAGAACTGCCCTCTTGGCTATAGTTTTTATTTTGTTTGTGTTTGCGCAGCATCTCTTATTGCATGTCCGAGCCAAAGATAAAGTATAATTAAGAAATGTAGCCTCAATTGAAATGTAGGAGACTAGAAAACTATTTTAGATGGACTACCATGTGTCGAGTGGAACCTGGTCCATCCGAACATCATTGATACATATTTTCGTTTTATCCGGACTGAAATTTTTTTTTTATCTTTATTGAACAGATAATTAATGTATTATAAAAAAGTTTCTTTCAAATACATTAATTAATTACGATACTTTAGTAGCAGTATAGTTAAATATATTCAAAATTATCACAACAAAAACTTATTCAATATTTTTTGAATGAATATTAGTTGTAACAGGTTTCAAATGTTTTACAATTTGTTTTTGTGAAACTAAATGTAATTTGTATATATTATATTATTATAATGCACTTATCCTATAATTTCTTGACTATCCGGAGTTTCATTAATCTGGATAACACTTGGTTCCAGTTAGGCCGGATGGACGATGTTCCTCCCTAATCTCGTTCGAGATTCTAATCCTGACCACCGCATCACCAGCATATGGATCCAGACTAAGCTAACGTATAGTACTGCGTGATCAGCGATTCGGGTTTCACATTTATTGAGTTGTTATTAATCAATTATTTAACTAAAGTTGTCAAAATAGCAAATTTCCTCTGAACGATGCTTAAAATATCGCTAATACATCTATATAGGGAGTTAAGTATCTAGGGCTCAAAACCCTTTACGTAAAAAAAAAAAAAGTATGTGCTAAATTTTGTATTTTATTTTCACAGTAATGAACTAATAGAATTGAATAATTTCTAAATTATTGTGTTGAGATGGTAAATTTGTTTAATCGGTATACGTTTAGTACCCCAAATACAAAATTGAAGACAACAATTTATTTTATGGTCTCACGGGTTAAATGTATTTTCTCATAGTATTGTTTGAAGGTTGGAGTTTTAATTCAAAACCAAGTTTTTGGGGCTGTATTTTCCTGAGTAGTTTACCATTCTACCTAAAAGCGAATGAGAGTGCATTTCCTCTATATTAAACCAATTTCACACTTAACTCATTAGCATTCTCAAAAAGATAATAGCATTAAAGGAGTGTTAGATATTTTAAACAAAAGTTAATGACCTGTTGATAAAGTTATTTTTTGTTTTTTCTATTAGGTAATAATTAGGTAAAGTACTACCATTAATACAATAATAATTTAAAATCAAATAATATTTCCACTGAAATAAAAACCTTCCAAATTAAATATTTGTCTATATAGAAAGGTACCTTTATATTATCTTGTAAGGTAGCGTTACATTATTTCACTCTGATAAATATTATAAAATAGTGTTACTCGTCCAGGTACCTTTCAAGGTAAACGGAGTATATATAGATATATATCTAACACACAAGAGTCAATTCTACATAGAGTTATTTTGTTCCACAAGCCATTCTGTTTGTTGTTTTGTGACTTAATATAATGGATCCATCATTCACAATGAGTGGAATATTCTGTTCCAAAGTTTTAATGAAACGCGTCTAAAGGTCCTCGTGCTATTGATATATGATATGCTTCGTATAATTTAGTTAGGTTTTTAAAAGAGATTTTCTTACAGATGTAATATTTCGCCATAATTCAATTTAAAAAAATATTTTAAATAATTTTTTATAGTTTTTGTTCAAGGACTAAGAACACAGTAAGTTTACTAAAACATGTTTAGAAAGGTACATCAGTAAGGTGAACGTGTAGGGGATACGAGTTAAAAGAAGTATTCATGATGCTTGAAAATAAATATAATTAAAAACTCAAATGTTACTATAAAAATGAGTGGAGTAGACTAACAATCATTGAAAAAATAGAACAATTCAGAGTCACGGTTGTAAATACAAAGTTTGTCGTCAATAATAAAAAAAGTAAATCGTTAAAAATGTATTTAAAATATTTATAAAATCTAAAAATTTATTCAAAATCTATAAATATAAAATGTTATTTATTTAAAAGGTGTATAAAATTTGAAAGATAAATAAACAATTATTGTCAAATTTAATTTGTCCACCATGCCCTGTAAACATTTTATTAATGAATATATTTCTACATTTTATCCCATCAGCAGCCTTGAAGTAAAATACTAGGTGTAAGTGATATTAAATTAAATTAATAAAGTCACATTCTAAAGCTCCCACACGTTCTCAACAAATAACTAAGATTTTGAAAGCTATGTAACCCAACACAATTATCTCAAATTCAATAAAAAACGCTACTTAAAAACAGAAAGACACGCAATAGGATCACATAATATCGAGCTTATTTTCTGAACTCTTCCTACAAAGTAATGATTCCAAAGTTAAATAGACTATTAATATCAGCCAAGATATAATCTTTTAGGAAATACAAGTGATGTTGACGACATTATCGCTATTTACAAACCACGTAGCAATTTCAAAGGCAATGACCTTCAACACAACATCAACAAATTACACCAAAATGTGAAATTCACTGTATAATTGGTCAACAAATTAATCAACGGTTTAGTTTTAAATATAACTTTGGTAAACAACAATCTTAAATATACAATTTTCCGAAAATCCACTTATAATACCATAATATCTGCATCTTCTACTCATCCCGTCTCCCACAAACAAACATTCTTTCAAAATATGATTCACCAGCTGATCCATTCCAATAGATCCAAAACAATTGCTTTGAAGAAATCACAAACATCTAAGGTACAGCTAAAAACAACGGCTACAGTACAAATATGATAAAGTAAATTTTTAGACGTGCTCATTCCAAAATGCTTTAAAAACAACGCCTCTCCAAACTAGCTAGTAACAATAAATACGAGAAAAACATTGGACAATATTCGACTTTATTATACAAGAAACATATGAAACTAAAGATTAAAAAAAACCTCAGTTAGAGCTTGTTTAACCAACAATCATCTAAAATATGTTCTAAATAATTCTAATCTAGACACAACTAATAATATTAGTCATCTGACTGGTGTGTTCAAATTAAAGTGTGAATGTTGTGCAACAAACATAGGTTAGACTGGCCGAAAATTTCTAACCCGTTTTCTTGAACATTTGAGATATTACAAATACAATCACCAAAAGTCTACGCTCACCGCTCACTTAATAGATTCTCAACATCTACCCAAACTAATGAATTATGGCATAGAAATCTTAAAAACATACCATTAAGTACCAGAGTTGGATATTTGGGAAAAAAACTTCATATTTATTTTGACAGAAATAAACCATTTAATAATCACATCAATAAACAACTTCCATCTGATTCCGAAACTGTATTTAAATTTTCTCAGCATCTACTTTAATATTCACCAACTACCGCCTCCCCTTTCTCTTTCTCGCTTAACACAACAAACATTTCTCCTTATTCCTCCCTCTTCTTGCCAATAAAAACATCACATTAATTCTTACTCATCAGTTGTGTTTTATAAGTTGAAGATTCCCATCACTTTACTTTTTAAGGTAAATTATACTACTATAGAAATTTACGTGTTTTATTATTTAAATTTCACAATGCTTACACCTCGATTTTACTTCCAGGCTGATGAAGAAATTAAAATTTCGGAAGGCATGGTGGACAAATTAGAATTGACAGCACTGTTTTACTTATTTTTCAAATCTTTATTTAAAATAACTAATATTTTCTATTTTCTTGGTTGTTACATGTTTAAACTTTTTAAACTTAAATACATTTTAAAACAAGTATTGAATATTTCTCCTTTTTACCATCGGCAACAAATTATGTGTTTACTATTTTGACTGTTAATTGTTATATTGTTTCAATGCATATTTTTCAGTCTATTCTACTGATTTTTAATTTAACGTTTGTTTGTTTTTTAATTCTAATTATTTTCAAATATCAAAAATTTTAACAGTGCTTCAGACAATATCAAAATATATTCTAGAAAGACAGTATCTTTGCAGTTTATATTCAAAAACTATTTTTTGTTCAAAAATAAACCAAATAATTCTACCGTAGAAATATAAAGTTTAATTTTCTTTGCATGATAACCTCAACTGTTGTTAAAATTCGATCAATGGTGTCGTAAAATTCAATGATATATGTTCTCTTCACTATAAAAGTTTATTATCTAATATTGTTATACTCATTCCAGATATTCAATCACTATGTGAATAAAATTAAACCCTATGTTTATACTGGATCAATATTTGAATTATTTCACCAAACAAATTATTTAATTAAAAACTAAAAAAACGATACCAGTTAATCGCATTCCTTACATTTCCACCTAAAATGACGCGTGTATCGAACTAGATTAATAACAATACTATTTTTTTTAGCACCACGTATTTACTATCTGTTCAGGTTATACGCCTCATATTAACTCTTCTCATATGCACATTTTTACAAACGGTATGATTCAGGTTGTGATCAAAGCTTTGAAGGCAGGGGAGGGAGAAGGTAACTTGGGAGATGGACGATCACCCTCTACTCTTAGAGAGGTCTGAAACACTTGGGTCTTCATCTAAACCTTTTCTCGAACAAATCCCTTTAAAAGCATATTTCTTCCCTCGCAAGGAATCTGACAGAGAAGAAATGGAGAGAGAACCTACGGAACATTATTACCGACCAAAGTTTCTCCCGTAACTGCCCAAGTTGACTACCTTTTAAATCTTTCTCAAGAGAGAGAGAGGAACAGTTAAGAACAAGCTGTTACTACTAGAGCCGTAGTGAAGATAAAAAAAAGTGTGAGCTTTGTGAGCTTTTCACACAAAATGTCTCAGTTCTGAGATCATATAAAATCGTCAGAAACATTGAAGTAGCCTTCCTCATAAAACTATAGTGAGTTTTTAATAGGGTCGCAACAAAACATTATATGATGATTAAGGGTTGTTTTAGTGGTTTCGAAGCTTCAGAACCGACAATCAAATAAGAAATATTGCATGTGTGAGGATATTATCCTTACGTACATCCCAAATGGGTAGTAACGGAATAATTTAAGGGTTAGGGAAGAGGATAGGGGAATGAAAAAAAAGAGGCCGGACCTAGAATTGAACTTGAACCTTTTCGTCAACAGTAATCCAGTCTGTTTCAAGACTTACACCTCTAGCCACGTGACTAACATTGGGGGTGGGGAGAGAAACGTGTATGTGGAACATCTTGATAGTGGGGGTCGAAGTTAATTCTTTTTCACTTAGCATCTTACTATCTGTACGGGATGCACTTATTTTAATTAAGTTAATAGGTTTTAAATAAAGAAGGAAGAAATTAATAGGAAATGTACCTGCGTTTGCATACAATCACAACGGATAGTCTTCCTTTGAAAAAATCTTATCAATCAAGGTAGGAATTCAAATATGGAGCTACCCATCGAAGGCCAACTTGACTGGATAGTAATAAGATTGCGCGTCTGGAATGTATCATTTGTAACCCAGCTTGTGGAAAAAGTATTCATTACTAGTGTACTGTTGCCCAGGGTACGACTGACTGTACTAATTGTACATCCTTTCCTTACAGGCTCTGTTCATCTCTCAATGAGATGAGATTATGATGATGATGATAGTGAGTATGGGGGTGTGGAACCAGTAGACACACTTAAACTTACCTAAGCCTAACTAACCAAACCCTGGTGACTGTTGGGGTAGTTTCCCTTCCGGGAAAGATACATCAGTACTATACTGCTTTTTAAACTGCTTTAGGATTGAGGTCCACACAGCCAGAGTGGGAAGTGGAGGCTCGTCACATGCTCGGCCAATCCGTGAACGTGAACCGACGCACGTTTCCAGATTTCTTGAAAGTCACTGAGTATGCTTCCATAGTAGTAACGCGCAAACCCTCGCTATGTGGCAACTATGCTTCCCAGCCTACCCACCACGCGGATACTAAAGCAGTTTAAATCGCAGTATAGCCGGGAATTGAAGCCATGGCCCCTAGGCTTGTAGCTATGTGCACTGACCACTACACCATGGTGCCAGTTACTAGACTAGATGAGACTGGCACTTATTCCGCGTGAACATCGATTTGATTCATAGTAAAAATATACATTAAACGAGATAGTTAGCGACAAAATAAATTATAAGAAACAATCATAGAATAAATTTAGTTCAAAACGAAGATATGGTAATTGCTTTTCATTATGAATACAAATGACCCCCTCTGTGGTCTAGTGGTCAGAGTTCCTGATTACAGATCCAGAGGTACCGGGTTTAATCCCCAGCGCTTCCACATTTTTCTTGGAAGTGGTGGGTCTGAAATGGGGTCAAACTAGACTAGTAGAACCACCTATCTGCAAATGTTGGTACAGTTTTCGTCAACATATGGCGGCCTATTAGTCGGTGTAGCTTGCTCGTGGGCTGATGCCATTGAGTTTTTTTAATGAGCACAAATATGTTTTTATTTTTAACCATGTTATTAATTTTAGAATAGCTTACAAATAATCTACATTTTAATTTTTTTCAATTGTTTGATCAAATTATTTTAAAATCCATAAATGAAGTGTTTATTGTTATTAACATAACTAGGTGCTAATTTGGTTTTTCTGATGAAAATTTATTTAAGATTAGTTTACTGAGAACATATCTCTGAATTTTTTTCCAAGCTACTGTAAAATATACAATATTAGAAAGTTTGTATGATTGTGTAGAACCATTTATTTTTTCAGTGCACCACGTCTTACTTACTACCTGGATAGGATATCAGAACATTCGCTCAAAAATTGTGGTAGGGGTGAAAAAAGTAGTTTTTAATTAATCATTAAGGTTGGAGTGAAGGCAACTTGATAAAGATTCAGTGTTTTTTTTAGAGTTTTTATAGCAAAGCTTATTTTAGCCTAAAAACTAAAATATCTCTCCAGTAGAAACATAAGAGTTTAATTTTATCCACGTTCTGATATCCACAGTTCATGAAAATCGGTCAAGGGCATCCTGGGATTTTATTAAAGCATTTTGTCTTTATTTAAATAGTTCCGCTATGCTAATGACATATAGTCAATAGTCAATCACTGTTTATATCACCTTGTGAATAAAATTAAACTAATTTTTTTTATAAGAGCAAAATTTCTTTTATTTTAACCAAAAATATGTTATGTTATAAAAATTACAAAAATACGGACCCATTTTTGAGAGTCCCTTCCACTCCTACCTTAAGGTAAAAACACATCCTCAGTATAATCAGCTGGAATTCGAACCCACTACCTCGTCACCAGCAGTCGGATATATCGTTAGGGTGATGACTTATACCATTCTACCACTTATGTGGTTTATAGACTATCATATCCCTTTAAGATACTTTATTACCATTCCCAAATACATTTATTGCGTGATAATTACCTTAAATACGGTAAGAACAAGAATACGATCGGTTGGTAATTTTTAAGGGAAAAAAAAGTATTCACAAAATAGTGGGATTCAGATTACATTCATTATCATATCAATTACAAGTTCTCATTCCACACCTAATGCATACCATCTATCATATTAATATTATCATTAAAATATTCAACATGTCTTATTAGTTATTACAATTAAAATTACATAATAAAATTACATAAACTAGCTGTTCTGTTGATGCATCATTTTTCAGTATCGCAATGACAGATATATATCCGATGCACCTAGTTTTTAGAAATATAATTTAAATTCTATTTATCTAGATAGTATATAGTGAGCTTTCATGATAAATAGTTGAGCTAAATAAGTAAAATATCCAAAAATACAGTTTTCATTGCAATATAGTATTTTTATTTCTATCATAATTTATATTTTTAATCTAATTTTTAATCTCAATTTGAAAATTCCCCCTTCAAGCTTTACTAAAATTTTAAGATTTTGAGCACATTCTAATAATCCTTTAAAAAATAATATGAAAATATGTTGTGTAGCACTCCTGGAATCATTGTCAAAAAGAAATTGATTCACGTTCTATTATAAATGTAGGGGAATGCAACCGTTTGCCTTCAAAGGAATGGATATTATCTACATTGGTAGATGATCTAAATATATGAGTCGTCGAATTCCATTGTACATAATAGTATATAAATATATTATATGAATCCAAATTATTTAAAAAATCATCATCATCATCATTACCCTAAATTATTAATCTTTATTTTAAATATTCTTTTCAAAATGCGAAGGAGCTAGTATTTGCAATTAAGGGTTTTAACTTTATTAGGAACTGGCTATTGTCCGCAGTTTCGCTAGCATCTTTGAAACCAAAAATTAATCAGAGCCAATAAACTAAGTTCACAAAAGAACGCAATCCCTATAACGCAGTATATTTTCCAAAAATTGATAATAAGTTATGTACAAACAAATTACTGTGTATACATTTTTACAAAACATATTTGAAATAAGAGCATCAATGCTTAACAAAGATCATGGATGTTCAGCCTATTATTGGGTTTTAAGGTTGTCCCTCTAAATCTGTTTAAATATTTACATATTTTATCATAAGGGAAAGGTTTTATTCTATTAGTTTAAGAAATTTTGGGGTAAAACCATTTTTCTCTTTTTTCAATCATTGATTTTAATATTAATTATTGTTTCAGAATGTTTGGGGTTGCTTTTAAGACTGCATGAAAAATTTCAAACGACGGTAACAATTATTTAATTTTTTGTATATTACCTGTTCTTACTATCTGTTTGGGCTAAATGCATATTATGTATTAATTACTACGCTATTTAGCTTGGGCATGAAGAAGGTTTAATTTAAAGCCAATATAACCAAATTTGCGTGGAGGAAAAGTAGAAAAACATTTATGATAAACCAACCTCAGTAGACCCCACTGGGATTCAAACTCCCATCTCTATAAACGGCAGTCTAATTTCGTGCAAGAATGGTGCCTTAGACCATGCGGCCTTTGAATCAGGTTAATTAAGAAGTGATTTTTTTATATAAGTTTTGGAAATTCCTAAATCTCCCATTTCACCAAATTTCATTTAGAAATTTCAAATAATTAGAAATATTATTTGGGTATTTGGAGAAATCCCATTAAATTCCTGATATTTTTTACTTTCTCATATCAAGAGAAAGTGTTGTGATCGTGAAACAATCACTCTAGAGATTATTAAAATTATTTACTTTTTATGTGAACACGAACCCAAAAAAGTGGATTTTACACGTCTGTCTGTCCTTATGTCTGTCAGTCTGTCAGTCTGTCAGTCTGTTTGTCTGTCTGTCTGTCTGTACCTGAACATGGATTCAAAACGGTTTGAATGATTTTGTTCACACCTGATTTTATAGGGCTACAGTATCAAACTTTTGTTTTGTTTTATAGCCTTTCAATTAAGGTTAGTTTACTTATGAGTAATTGTTTTTTAATTAAAATTCTTTCGAAAATGGCTTTAACAATTTTGTTTAAAATGCATATCTAGGATTTGTTGGACATAAAAAATATCACAATATAATTAAGTGGAGGAACTCGGTTATAGAATTAAGGGAATTCGGCAATACCGGGTTACAAAGTGTCGGATTATCCGACTTAATCTGTGACGCTGTAAAAAAAGTCAGTGTCACATGTTTCCGTTTCACTCCTTTAACTGTATCAACACTTTTACTAGATTTAGAAAATATTTTAAAGAGATGGATCCACAGTTACAAACAAGATATTTAATACAGAAAGAAGCACAAACTCACAAAGGTAACCAAAAACAGACTGACATAAATATCGCTGGTGTGAAGTCAAAAGGGGGGAGGGTGAGATAGTTACGCGTGTCGGTCTACCGGGTGTGCCGAACCATTGGGTGCCAAATCATCGAAATTTTACCTTATTTAGTTAGTACAGCTGCTTTTTCCTGAAATGTCAGAATAGGCTTATTTAAATGTATGTTTATTAGATGCAGGTGTGTTGACTGATATTAAATTTAGTAAACCTAACAATTTCTCATCATATTTTAAAGTTGGCGGTAATATCTCCAGGGTGGTGTCTAGACAAGTTAACAAAAAGTGTGTGTGGGATGGGGACGAGAGCAAGACAATCAGTTTGTATTAATATGCTCCCCTTTACCATCTTCCCCAGCCTCTCACCTCACCCTTTCATAATAACCCCCCACCCATCTAACCCTTACCATTTCTTTCCGAAATTTGCTCATAGCACCATGCATTTAATTAATCACTCATCAACTTTAGAGAGGGGAGGTTTTCAAAAAGTTTACCCTTCCTTTCCTCTCAATGTTCTGTAAAATGAAGATAAAATTCCGACCAACTTGGAAGTTAATTATCTCTCGGTTGCTTGAAAGTCCATGAATTTTACGGAAACTTGGAAGGGTGTAAACACCAAAGCATGAAGACTTCATAGCAAAGATGTCTGAATATAAGGTGTCCGCTTCGTTCATTGTTCAACTTTAGTGTCCTAGATAGGTTTCCATTGTTATCTGCAAACAATTCAAGCTTATTAACTTATGGGGCCTATCGTTGGTTCGCAAGATTTGAATTTTGTTATCTAATTATATTCCAACTCTTTCAACATTTACCTACGTCACTGGGAGCGCGGATTAATTGTCAGGTTTATGTAGTTTGGTTTGTTGATGACAAGAGAGGTTGGGTTCGTATATCCGCTGGATGTAGCCTATTAAGATGGTTTGAACAAAAGTGTTTCCTATTCTCTCTTCCCAGAAATGCGGGAAATTTTACTCTATATTTTACTATCTGAACCTTACCCCATTTGTTAAAATATGCGGTAGCTAGGATGGGTTATTAGACATCGAGAAAATTAAATGTTGATTTTGTTACATTGAAAGATATTTTATCAATTTATTTGTATGGACAGGTTTAATGATCACCAAGGCTATCAATGACTACACCTAAAGTGTGGGAATAATGTTAATTAAGTGCATTTTGTTATCATAATTTTCATTTAACACGTCTATAATAAATATACAATTGTTCTGTATGATCATGACTTTTACTTTCGACATTGCTTAATTTTATGTCCTTAGTTTTCAACCTCTTCTTCCGAGTTATTTAAACACGTCTACTCGAGATGAATACATGGCAGAGATTGACGCCGACTCCAAGAATGGTCCTTACCAACGCACATTCGCGAATCCAAGACACTTAATTAACTCAAAACACATGGCCGAGACTGGGCCATCTGTTTTTACAGCTGGTGAAGCGCGAAAGTCCAAATTCAAGCCGAGCAAACAGCTCGTGCTACATTAAACTGCGCAATATATCAAAATTAAATTAACCACAAAACAAAGGACAATAGTACCTGAAGCTTACATAATATAATGTAAACGTTAAAATCTACATTGGCGTGGAAAATATATTAAAAAAATCACAATTACATAATTACAAGTTGAAAAGCACTCCCTGTACTTGCCACATGTCAGGATTCAAACTTCAACCTAATTGTCACAAGCAATTCCAATTTACTGTGGATCTAACTACCTAGAATGCGTGATCTCTTGTACGGTACAATCCCCCTATATGATTACGATACCTAATTATTATATTATGTAAGTGGTACCGATTTAAAATGATTCTTCTTGTTTTCGTCTCGACATAAAATTCGTAGCCAAGACTCAGTGAAACTTTTTTTTTTTTTGCAACTGTGAGTGATCGGGAATATAAGGAAGGAGAATCACGAACAAAAGAAGAAAGAAAATCTAAGGTAAAGGGAAGGACGAAAGGGGGCAAAAGAGGTCAAACAAAGCTGAGACCACCACACTGTGTTAACAACGCTCGCTCATTGGTTCCGGTAAATAAAACCAAACGCACCGCAGCGTTCGCCTTTCAACGAGTCTTTATCGTTCCGACGAAAACCTTACCTTTTTCTCAAGTAAAAAAAAAAAAA
>CABFWB010001719.1:72777-90919 GCA_902151455.1 Timema bartmani | reverse complement strand
AAAAGACAGAGGAAAAGAAATTGGACCAGCCCGAGCTTTACAAAAAACATTTGTTAAGGAGTCACTAAAAATCTTTTGGTAATAAAATAATACATTTTTAAAGTTAAAATAAGTTTCCATATTGAAATGTTTTATTTTACCTGCCAAATATTTATATCCACCCAGATATATCGATTTAGGTAAATATATAGGGACAGAGAGGAGAAAGATATATCTAAGGGAAAATGCACCCGTATTTACGTTGGGGGTAAAGTTGAAAACCATCTGTGATTTTGAGCCCTGTCCTCTGTCACTGGCAGTGGAGTCTAGTCCGTGTGCCCACTAGTTAGGAAGTTTAAAATATGATAATAAACTATATTATTTAAATAATAGTCTCCTACAACCTATATGAAATATTATATTTAAAAAAGTGATAACGTTAAGTATCCTTTCAACAAATCAACGATGTACACCAATGATTTTGATTAAAATACATTTTAAATTAAAGACTATACACCCAATTTGTGACAAATAATTTAAAAATGTATTATAAATGGGAAACAGAAATTTCATAAAATTACTACTTCTTTCAAGAGAGAATTATCGTGCTATACCAAACTGATTATAACTTTCTTATTTAAAAATAATGAAAAGCATTTACTTTGAGGATTATAGTATCATAGTTTAAAAATATTCAGTAGTGAAGCTGCCATGTATACTATTGTCTTATTTTAGTTAATGTCGACCACAGGGGTCTTGGAGATACAATGTTCGCGGGTTCAAATCCAGCTGAGTTCGACGGAATTTTCTTGAGTGATCAAAATGCGTAGCACAACTTCTTTAAGAGGGGAAGTAAAGCCGTTAGTTCCGTGTCGATTGTGGCATGTAAAAGAACCCTGGAAAGTATGTGAAAATCCCTTTCTCGACAAAATTAGTAGGAACTTCACTTCTCGCTCAATTAAATTCAATGTGAAAGCCAACAAGGAACTACCACCCTTCCTGAGCTAACATTATACAGGTATATAGGATTTCTACCAGATGGTGCAGGCAGCATTAGACAGCTGAAAGGCTGAGCTCATACCCAGCACTGGATGATTAGAAATTACATCAAACCAACTTTCAGGTTGTTAACTTAAGGTAAGCGTCTATTAGCCCGCGTCGGTGGTACCACACTCATCGCTCGAATCGGATTTATCTAGTGTACTGCGTCCAATACTTTCAGAGCATTCATTTCTCCTAAGGAGGCGATTCCCAACATCTATCTTTTAGTTCCCATCGTCTCTTTTGTGTGTCCTAATATCTATAGTGACATTACTTGCACGAGTGGTAGTTAGAATATAGACTACTAGAGACAAATACTCCAGCTGCACCACCACAAAGCTATCATTGATCTAACAGCTGGTGCTATCTATAGTGACATTACTTGCACGAGTGGTAGTTAGAATATAGGTGCTGTTGTAACTGATCTAGTTTGACTCTCAAGTATTATTTTCCCGATCCAAATTATGTTTTTGATTTTATTTTATTATTCTTTGCTTTGTTTTTAAGCCTATCACAGTTATTTTGATAAACATAACAAGCTCTAGATTTTATTGGTAGCACACTTAAATAAACTTTAAATAACGTTCCTCAGACCGGGCCTTTACTACGTAGCTTGAGCGATATGTGGGGGAAATAATAATTCACTCACACGTGGTAGTTCGCGAACTGGTGGAGGACTATCCTGAAAGACGTAGGTCGGTCGTGAACGACTGAACTACAGACTGTATTTCAATCGGTTGTAATCGATGATTTTCGCTATCGACTGAACAACAAGGAGTAGTTCGCAAGCTATTAAACTATATACATGAACTGCTCTTATCAGTGAACCAAATCACTTTGAACTGCTGCCAACAGTGAACTGTGCTTCCCTTCTCTAAGCTAAATAGATTGATTAAAGTGCGAATGGTGGGGAGTGCGTGCAGTACTCAGCATTCCAGATGACGTCATCCTCACGCACCGCACGTACCGGATTTTAATCTGTCTCCAGGAAATCTTATCGGCATTACCGACGTATGATGCTTACTATGCGGATAGTTGAACGCAATATTATTAAAAATAATGTAAATAATTTTAAACTCCAACGCGGTCTAGTGGAAGCTTAGCATTAAAAATAAGAAGAAAAAAAATTAGCGAATGTATGGTCACTATAAATACAGGGTTCCCGATTTAATAATAAATGGGATCTAAATCTTTGAAAAAATGTGTGAATTTGAAAAATGACACCACGTTTGAACTTACGTTTAGCTTTACTATAAACCGTTGGACTTGGACCAGCAAGACTGTTGGCAAAGATTATCACACGTATTTTTACATGCACTTATTTATTTTTTTCAATTATGTGGGATGGTATAATGTAATATTTGACCCAATTGAATAAAATACACTGTTCAAAGAGTCTTTTAGACTTTTTTTTTTAATCATTCTTTTCCAATATAATTTATAACCTATTCTAAAAGGATATGTAATCGTATGCTAGCTTAATAAAAAAAGGGATCCATGTTAGCTTAGAAAGAGGTGGCAAAAACCCACAATAACACATCACATTCCTAAAAAAAATATGTGAACCCAACCAATAGTTGAATATCGAACACACCCTCACCAAAAATACGATTGATGGCATTGGATCATGGAATCCACAGGTGCGTGTTATTTTCCAGAAAATTTAATGTTTAGCGGTAAAAATGAGCAAAGCAAAAGGATAAAATAATTAGTTACACACTTCTAGCACGGTTTGGCGCATATATTTCAAAAGAGTAAATTTATTACGGTTTTTTCTTCTTTACTTCTTTAACACACAAATAAAAGAAGATTGTCATATTTATGTTACACTAAGAAATGTGTTCAAAATAGTATTACAAATTCAGTAACTCACAAAAGAAAGAGAGGGAAAGGGTTGGTCTACCTATACTACTATTTAATATTATTATTATTGTATACTTTGTGTTAGAATAATTTATGATGCCATTTATTTTTTTTAAAAGGGTTATTTATGAAGGCGTTGACTAATTCTGTGTAAAATTCAACCAGCTATTTATCTCTAAATTTTCAAAATATTTCGATTGTAATTAACTTTATAAGTGGTAAAAGTTTTAAAAATGTAAGTTTTGATCAAGCCTACATAGAATCTACTTTAATATACAATTATGATTTCAAATAAGCTATCACATCCCGTCCATAGCAAAAACTTCCAAATATGTTTACCTTAACTGTTTATTTTTTAACACCGTGTCTTACCAACCGTTCGGGCTACATGCATATGTATTAATGACGTTATTGTGTTAGGGGTGAGCGAGGCTTAATTTAGAGAAAGCAAACCCACATCTGCGTGGAGGGGGAATGGAAAACTATTTAGGTAAGTCCCTTTTCAGTACAACCAACCGGCATCAATTTCCCTGTAATCGGTAGTCTATTCCCTTGTGAGTGTTACGTTTTTAAACCACACGGTTACCGCAGGGGACGATTTTGTTTTTAAATATTAAAACCCACTTTGGTGGCCGCATGGTCTAATGCGCTAACTTCACAGTAGACTATATTGTCGATGAAGGGGAGATTGAGGTTCGAATCTCGGTCGGATGTACTGAGGATGGTTTTTACAAAATGGTTTTCCCCCTATCCCTCCACGCAAATGAAGATACACTTCTTCTAAATATAACCTTTCTCCCCCTTACAATATTAGCTTAATTATTACATAAGCGTATAACCCGAACCGATAGTAAGACATGGTGCTATATATATATATATATACTGAAAATGTAGATAGGCATTTGAAATTATCGTCTCAAGATTTGAGCATATATCAACCAAAAATCAAGTTTTAACAAAATATGTCAAATAGTTTAGGCTTCAAGACCAATTACAGACAGATGGACAGAGGATAGACCAGTTACAGACAAATGGACAGAGAAACATAAAGAATTATATCAAACTTTTTTTTTTAGTTTGGAAGCATATAAAAGTTCAGATTTACCCTCTTATCTAAAAATGTTGCATCTACACAATTTTATTGTGTCATCTAGGCCTATATGAAAAAATATTAAAGTGCAGATCCGAGATGTTAATTAGTGTGTAAATAAGTTGGTAATTACAATAGCTATATAGAAGCTTTGCGTTTGTGATGTGCCTTTGGTTTGGCCTTTCTGTATTATGCGTACCTGCAAAATGCCAGTAGGCATGTATTCTAATGGGAAAAAATGGAGTTGACAAAGTGGTATGTCTTTAAATTCATCTCTGGATGAATTTGAGTGTTTGTATGAAGTTATATTTAATATTTCAACAAATATAACATTAGAATAACAATTTTAGTTTTATTTGACGATCATTTCACTTTATCATTTAACATTTGGTATTGTATTCTGCTATCACATTCGCTTCTGACCGGTGAAGGAGTAGGCTATATTGATTAAAAAATAATAAAATCACGAGGAGCCGTGCAGGAATGTGTCACATCGCAATATTTTTTATAGAACCATATGTCCTTCTTAGTTCTATATCCAATACAGGTGAAATTCATGGACGACACATCGGGCGGTATGCAAGAACGCCACTAAGTGTGAGTGGATGCCTAGTGGCACGTTAATTATAGTCCTGATCACATTTAGAGTTCACTTTCCAGCCTCTGTTGATGCCAGGGATGGATCAAGGATTTTCGTGAAGGGGAAGTGCAGACAGGATTACTGTGACTGGAGGATGAGGAGGGCGCCCTCATGGGCTCGAGCCTTAGAAGGCTCCATCTAAGTAAATTATTACGGAAAAATCCTTAAAAATTTGAGAGTAGTTTAAAAATTATTTTGGAAATTTGAAATAAAAGTAATAAGCTATACATATGGTGGTTTTAGATTGATCACCAAAATAAAATGCTAACTAGAGAGTAATTAACATAAATAATTAATTTGGTCAATAGAGTTTTACTACCATTTACAACAATCTGTGTGATTACACTAATGGGGTTGGGATGAATATATCAGAAATAATGTACTCACACATATTTTTAGAAATATAAAAAAAAAACACTTATGAAAAATGACGTTGGTATATAGGGCCGTAATTCTAGCCCGATTTCCTCATCATAATTTAGAGAAGACGAGATGACTCATTTGTCTAAACATTCATTATTGCGAGGAGTCACATCATACCTATATGTAAAAAGTGTTTAGCTTATAATAGATATGGATGTTCCCGTTTCAAAATCTGTTTCGCTAATAATATTACTTTAATTACTGGCCGAGTGGAGCCAGGTCTTGTTTTAATACAACCATTTGAAATTTCGTTTCTCCGGTGTCCGAATGTCTGTTCCGCGAATATTGTTGAGAGCGATGACAAATTATAACGAAATTAGGCAAGGACATTTTTCGAACCAAGACTGAAAAACCTATGTCCAAGGATTAATGATCGGGTTATCAGTTTCAAGATAGCAACAGCTCAAATATGTTCAATTTAATATCTCATCCCAAGTGAATCAAATTTATAACTCTAAGCACTCGATAAAGAGCATTGGGTATATATTATTTTAAATTTTAACATTTTTTTTTGCGAGACGAAAGTATTAAGATGGGATTTTATGCAACGCGATAAAAGGACAAAGTTTTTGCAGTTTTTATATAAAAATATTATTTTGGTCAAAATAAATCTAATATTGTTTAAATACAAATATAGAGTTTAATTTTATTCGCGTGCTGTAAAAATAATTCTTTAATATCTGTCAAGGGTTTCTTGGAATTTGATGAAAACTTTTTTCTTATATGTCATATATATAAATATCGCTACTCTCAGGACGGATATTCATTTACTGTTTTTGATATAAAAATTTCAAAATCACTGGCCTTTTCTCATGTTCCCTAAATGCTTTCCCGAAGTCAAGTGAACAACGGGTATCCTTTATGAATTAAGTGTATATAATTTTATATTCACCAAGGAGAAATACCAATTTCAAGTTAGAATTTTTAAAAGATAACTCAACTAGCAATCCAAAAATAAATCTTAAGCCCTTAATAACGATAGTGTCATTGTTTACCTGATGTTCTTAACATTTTAATTTCGTATTAACTTTGTATTCTAAAACTTTTGACTGTATTATCATTATTCATACAGTTTATATATTTATAATAATTTAAATTGCATTAATCATATAAATAAGGTATAACGTTAACATAGTGTAAGTGGATTTGTTTCACAAGATTTTATTTTTTAAAAAGGTGGTCTAGTTATCTGGAGATGTTCTGTTCGTTAACTAAAAGTAATATTTGTTTTCATAGATAACAGATATACCATATTCAAGTTAGTAAAAATTATTATAATTTAATAATCTTATTTTTTTGCTAAAAAACCGCTTAAAATCAACATTTAGTTTATAATTAATCAAATGTGACATTTATAGGATTTTCTTATTATCATTTTCACCAAACAATAGAGCTAGAATAGACTATACGTATAAATTAATCAGTTCACCTCTATCACTTGTAACAATAACATAAAAAGATAATTTGCTAATATTAATTGTTTTGCTAACGTGGGTGTATTTCACAAATATAGCACACGTCCATTAGCTCATGAGCCACATCAGTTTTACAGAAAAAAATTACATTCGCGCATTGATTTCCACAACGAAATTATTACACTCGTCAGAAGTAGGGCACTTATATAATAGACTAGTTTAGTAATCCCCACGACATTATCCAATGAATCCATTTTCTGGTTAATAGTGAGATAAAAAAATGCAATATCAGGGACATAGTCACCATCAAATAAGCACAAAACATCTATCTTCATTAAATTTTGTGTGCATAATATCACTAGCAAAAATATGTATTTTCTTTTTTTCTCTACGAAGACTCATAGACGATAAAGGCCTTCTAAATTAAATAAAATGAGGAGAGATTCCATACCTTGAAAGCAATCATTTAATTTATTTTCAAAATATCAAATATTAAATGTTAAAATAAATGCATGATTCATTTGACATGTTCCGTTTTATATACATTTTAATTAAGACGTTTTTATATTTTGTTTTTAAAAATCTCAATGTAGATTTTTTTTAAATATATTTCACTTTTATTTTCTCACCCCTATTTTGTTTAACGCTTTGTTTGACTTCCGCCTCTTCCATTTTGTTTTATTTCTTAGATCCCAAAGGTGAAATGAAAAAGACATTACGAATAACTTATTTCCAAAACGGAAAGGTGAATATACATTTTGAGGGTTTGATGTAAAGTGTGGTCAAGTGTGAATTTTTGTAGGGGTGTCCTCAAAAATTTACTGCTGATTATGTTATTATTTTATTGATTAGCTTAAAAAAATACATTACATAGTTAAAAATTAATAAAAAAACTGACACCTTTAACATAAAACAATGATAATATTTACAGTGCTAGCACATCCAACACAACTGACAACATTAAATAGGTACTAAAATCACGTTTTAAAAGACAATATATACTTTTTTCGTTTTCCAGTTATTTTTGAAATTTAACGTGCACTTTATGAACAGACTGATTAGATCATCACACGACTTACAAACAGACTTAAATTTAGAACTGACACAACACTCAGCTCCCGAAAGATTATTCACTGTGAAAGAGGAAATCAATATTTCACCAATGATAAACTTTCCGGCCACGCCATGGACGATTATATTTAAATGTCACTTTAACACTTATAATTTATATCTTATTTTTAAAATAAAGCCTCAATGATTTTTTAATTAAATGTAAAAATAATTAATATAAACTGAAGTTTAATGTTAAAGCATATTATTTCAATACTATCTAATTTGTTACTGCATCACGTGACTTTGTTTTTTCATTACCAATTCTTACTACTCGACAATACTATAAACATGTTCACACAAATTATTATTTAGGAATTATACGAGTTTATTATTGAGAAAGAGTGTTTATATATTAAATAAAACATCTTTGGCACACCAGACCAGGGTACGAATTCCCCTCTTTCTTTGTCACCAATTCTATCCTATCGTGATACACATGCATAACAGGTAATTTAATAATCTAAGATATCCCTCTCAACATAGACCTAAATTTGTTTGCAGAAAGTGGAATTGGGGTTCAAATACAGGCCATGTTCACAGGGTCTGATCTTCCATAATTTATTTCCCATTTACATCTAAATTAGGGTAAATTTGCTCTACTTTATACATTCCTCATTCTTGTCATATTTTCTTGAGCAATTGGGATAGCCCGAACGGGTAGTAAGACGCAATACATCATAAAAATAATTAATTTTGCATGAGTGACGCGTCTTAACCATACATGTGACCTCTTAGTGATTTAAATAACGGTTTACTCACCAGCAACTTTAATAACTGAAGGAATATTTGTGATATTTAGGCCTATATTATATTTGCAAATTCTTTCTCTAGCTCCGTTAAATAAAAATTATAAGGATCAAATTGATTTTCGCTATACAGCTGTTTGACCACTATCCAACATTAAAAAATGACAAGATGTTTCAAATATAAAGTCACAATAAAGAATCATACTTATTATGCCTATGCTTTTAATTATCTGTTAAAGTACAGTTACTCTTTTGTATAAAACAAAAACAAAAAACTCATGACTTGGGGAAGCACTTGGACTAAACGTCTACAGAGTTAAGTTTGCTGTAGTGGTGATGCGTAGATTGGTATTTGAATCTCAGCTGGCTGAACTGATCACTGTATTTCCTAAATTACTCACCATTATCATTCCAAAGTGTTGGTACATTTCTAAATTATGTTTTTCTCATTGGTTAAATCAATTATGGGTAGCTTCTATGTTAAGTAAAGCGTGGTCCAATAAACCAGATTTATAAAAAATATAAAAAAAATTTTACTGATAAATTGTCAAATTTATGGGGTTTAAAATTATATCAAATGAAATCGTTATTATTTGTTAACATGATAACTATTTTGATTAAATATATTTAAGAATTAATAGCCAGAGCTATTATTTATGCTTATTAGTGGGAATTACTCCATCTAGATATCACATTCTGAAAATTGAAAAATGACACCTGAACACGGGAATCGAACCAGTACTAATCCAAAGGTCCCGGTTTCGATTCCCGTGTCCAGGTGTCATTTTTCAATTTTCAGAATTAAATATATTTGTAGAGAAATATCATAGTAAAGCCAGCAAAACTTTAAAACAGAAATGGTGCAATGTGAGTTACTTCTGTGTCTGTCAAGTATAAAACAGATTCTTGTTCAACAAATTGCAATACAAAGTAGCGATTGTCTTACGTGTGATTTCAAACACACATTTAAATAATGTAATATTTACTATTTCATTTTAATAAAGTAAAAAAATTTATAAGTTATTTTGTTTGTTCATATATTAAAAATCAACTAGCTAAACAATTGATATAATAGTAAATATTTATTTTCGATTTATAAGTTATCTAAAAATAAATACTTTATTTGATTTCTTCACGCCTTTTTACCAATTTGGGGTAAGGATAATTAAGGTATAATGTAAAGATAATGTACCCGCACTTGAACCTATGGGGAGGGGGAAATAATTTATGAAAAAATTCCCTCCATACACCTGACCAGGATTTTATTCCTTGAAATCCCTGTCAATAGAAAACCAATTTAGACGAAATTTGCATTTATTCCACTCGACCACCGATTTTGGTAAGTTGAACCAAAAATATTTAAATACATTTTAATAAATTAAATTGTTGGAATTATAAAAAATTATATAAGATTTTTTCATTTTAAATATTTTTAAGCATTTTGGATGGTATTCATTCTATTTTCATGTATTTTAAACCTACATTTTTATATAAAATATTTCTTCAAATCCATTGTAAGAGTTCCAAAATACCTTTCAAACATAATAATAAACTGTTGCTATCAGATATAAAAGAAATAACTTGAGTAGACCATGTGAAATACACCACCATTTAAAATTAAATAGCCAAAGTTATTGTTTATGCTTTTAGTGAGGATTACCTCATCTAGATATCATATTCTGAAAATTGAAAAATGACATCTGGATATGGGAATCGAACCCGGGACCTTTTGCTTAGTACGCCAATGCTCTAACCACTGAGCTATCTAGGCAGCAATAAGACAACTACCGAGTAAAAGAAGGCTGCGTTATCTGATAGCTCGTGATATTAATATAATCACATACTTGTAGCTGACGATTTCCGCACGTCCATCATAGACTCTGCCTTAAAATATGAGTGAAGAATGACCCTGAGCACGGGACGAATCCTGGATAGCTCACTGGTTAGAGCATTGGCGTACTAAGGCAAAGGTCCCGAGTTTGATTCCCGTGTCAATTTTCAGAACACCACCATTTGTTTGGAAGAAAAATCTTAACCTGCCAAATTTAAGATGAACCCTTAATACACCAGGTCAGCCTTGAAACTAAAGTAAGAAAAAGAGAAAGCCTTATAGTAGGTGGGCGTGTAGGGGAAGCGAGAAAAGTCTGTGAGTTTGGAGTTTTCATAGCAAAATTTCTTTGGACAAAATAAATCAAATATTTATACAGTAGAAAAACATAGTTTAACTTCCTTCACATCATATCACAAATTGTGTAATATCTGTCACTAGCGTAGAGAGAGACACTAGATGATAAACTTTTTTAAATTACAAGAAAAAGTTGTCATTAAATTCCAGGACACTCTTGACATATATTCAAGAACTGTCAACATGTGAAGAAAATTAAACTCTGAGTTTCTAATCAAGAAATATTGATTTATTTTGCCCAAAAATGTTTTTATATAGAATTTCCAAAAACTTACCTTTTCTAGTGCCCCCTAAATTACCACCTTAACAGGATCTACCATGTCGATTTTATACGCTCATGAAGCGACATTAATTTGTAAACCCCTGAATAGAACTGTAGATTTGTCTTTACCTAGATCACACCCCATCCCTAAGAAATAAATTCGCTTTGCAAATTGGTTCAAGATGCCACAACTTTGATGATGGAATGGAAAAAATAGTAATAATAGTAATGATAAAAAAGAACATGAAAAACCCATCTGCATCAGATTAAATGCCTTAGTGAATACTTCAAGACGACAGAGCATATTGGCTTCCTTTTTTATATTTTAACTAAGGGAACTTGTCGGTTGTTGAGAAAGCTTTATTTAAAAAAAAATATATGGGGTGAAAAGGGAATGGAGGTGGTTGTAAAATGGGTGGAATTGTTTCGCTTGATAATGTACTGATATTTTACTTGGGAATCTTTCCTCCTCGCTAGCATTTCCTTGCTTATTCATTGCGCTTTGTTCAATAAGCTCTCTCTATCTCTATCTCTCTTCATAGAAGGGTTTCAGTAACGAAAGAAAAAAGTAAATTAGTAATTTGTGATTACTGAAGTGTGTTATACTGTATTAATTTGCTTTGCTATATTTATAAAGTATTAATTTTGCTTGACGTAAAAGGCATTTAACCTTAAGTTCTCTTGTTTTTTAGGGAAATAATTTTTTTACTGTATTCAGTGGTGATAGTATAAAATGTTAAATACATTTTATTAACTAAGTGGAACTACATTGAAACATATGTTTTATCAAATAGAAAATATTGAACTTTAATCCCTTGTACAAAATCGTGGAGAATATTATTGGCTAGAAATTAAATCACACTTGAGTGTGCTTTTTTACCGTTAAAAGAGAACGAAAAAAGAGTAAAATATTCGTGTATAAATACCTTTTTAATCCCTCGATCATTTTAAAATAATATCCATAACAAAGTGATTCATTTCAAAATTAGTCATCGTTCTGTCATGCTTTTAATTTGAAACTTGTCTGCTTCGTCGGCTGAATGTCTCACTATTTACTAGCTTCTTAAATAATTAAAATACCAAACTGCATTATATATATATATATATATATATATAATGCAATTTGGTATTCTAATTATATATCTAATTATGTATATACAATTATATATGTAATTATATATAGATACATATATTTAATTATATATGTATGTATGTATATATATATATATATTAGAAAACTGATTAACAAAGATAGATTACCTAGAAAGAAGAAATGGATATTTAAAAAAAATGTTTACAGGATTACCTTGGAATAAAAAAATAAAACTAAGTCAAATATTTAAAAAAATATTTAAATTAGCTTAGTATTTCAAGCTTGCCGCCCAAGTTAAGTCATTCTCATTACTACGATTGACTATGGATCAATGGTAACGCCGAATAACGATCTCTCTTTTAAGATCGATAGCTTGTACGATGGTAGACGAATTTCTTCTCTGGTGAAACACATTATCATCCATATCATGATGGTTGCTGTAAATATCTTAACTGCTTCTGATGTTTAAAGGATTTCGTGCAAATAATCATGTAAGTGATTACATGGTTACTCATAAACTTGTTATTGTGATGTTTTTAGATGATCCTGTTTTAAAATTCTCTTAATATAATAAATATAAAGTTCAAACTCTACAGTTTAGCTTGATGATAAAAGTGACATTGACGTTTGCTTTCTTTGCTTTTCTGCTAGGCATCATAATAATTAAAATTGGTATTGATATTAATATCACGTGCATAGATATAATATTTAAAATAAATACAGGATTTTAAAGTAACTCTACAATAAGCACAGCAATTAAGGCAGCTGCCTCAGTTATTGAGAAGGTATCAATTGCACTCAAACCACACAGCTTAAAATACAATGATCTGTGTTATTTTCTGGAAATACTTCTCTATTCTCTCTAAGCTTACACTCTCTTTCACCCTTCAACTACAATCCCATTCTGTCATGTCAACAAAAAGAGGGAAAAGAAAACTACAAACCCTTATATCTCAATGTAAAGACGACAGCTCGCTGCTAGTTCTCGAATATCTAAAGATTATCTCCTGTGAGCCTATAAAAAAAATTGCTTGTTTTGTTAGAAGACGGCTGAACCTAAATCCCTTTTTAATCAAGCCTAATCTCATAGCCCTGTTAGTATGATTAAAAGTCGTTAAAAATTAGCTAATGTCACATTTTCACACATTGAGACCATTATTTACAGAATGAGTCAATGAGAGATTACAGTTTACAACAATATTATCCTATTAACTTCTAAATAAACCGTGCTCTCAGATTTAAAACCAATTAATCTCTAACGTGATAACGGCGCACCCAAAGGATTAATCGGGTATACTGAAAATCTACAAGATAACCAAAATAGCCATACTCATTTAATCATTCTATTCATCCGGTTAATCCGTATTGTATTAACCACGCCATGCCCCCGACCAAACACGAATTAAGTACGTATTGTCTCCAAACGGATTCATGTGAAGTCCTTTAATAATGCATAAATTATAGGACTACCTCTAAACTATCCTCTTCCCATACTCCTACACACACCCCTTCCGCCGTCGCTTCCTCTACGGTTTTCATCTACTCCAATATGCATCACTGTTCCCTGACTCTAATAATAGGAAAATTGACCATGAAATTGGGGAGTTTCAACACTGGCAGTTAGGTGAAGACTTGTTTATATTGTTTGTGATAAAAGAAAGAAGCTTATCTACCCGCGTGAGCCTAACCAAACCGTTGTTTTAATATTATGTTTTTCATCAGACTCTTAGTGCCCGTTTTGTTTATCTATATTTATTACTTGCGCTAATATGTAAGCTTAGGAATATTAAATTTAGATAAATTGTACCTGCACTTGCATGGAGGGAGAGTGGTAAACCATTTATAAGAACAAGCCTCAGTACACCTAACGGGGAATTGAACCTTAGCGTATGCCGGGATCTTGATCAACTTAACGTTCACTTAAGGTTTACTTAATGTAGCTTAACGTACATATTCTTCTCGTGTTTTTAAATAGAAGCGATCACGATGCAATTAACTTAACGTTCACTTACAGATAACTTGACTTAATAGATGTCCTGGGAGGTATTTCACTTTAAGTGAACGTTACACGAAGGGTATCACGTGATCTAACCAGCCAATCATTATGGGAGTGACGTCTACAGGTCTATTGAGTAATTCATTTGTTCATTTGTAGCCCCCTTTTTGTCCTCCAAGACCAAGGAAGGCATACAAAGTTATACAGCATAAAAAAGGGGAAATAAATGCAGAGTAAGCTGATAAGACAATAAAAACCAATATATTATTATATAATAATATATTTGCTCATGTTTCCCAGCAACCCATTCAACATTGCGCTAAAAATAAAAAAGGGAAGACCAGACCATAATTAAAGAATATTTCCAGGATAGAGTAAAACAGTTAAATAGGAGAAAAGTGAAATCAACATATCAGAAGTTAAGTATTTAAATGTAAATTTTATTTATAGACAAGATAAAAGTAAGTTTAATTTATAAACAAGGCATGTATAAGTTTTATTTATAAGTCAGAATTACTAAAAGGGGACTCTGAATATTTAATATAAGTTGTAAGGACTCTGAATATTTAACAAACCTTTCCTAGAAAAAGGACTCTGAATACTAGCCAAAAAGAAATTTGGAATTACAAATGCCGAAACTTAATTTAGAGCTTACATTTGTTTTGGGAACACGTAGACTTGCCCAAGATAGATCCTGCCAAGAGTGACTCGTCCTCTGATCTCCTGGCAGTATTTATTCGATATAATTTGCTCAGAGAGGGGGGCAGAGAGAAAAGAGGGGAAGGGGTAATAGTGGACGGGAAACGTGTGACTAGAAAGCCCTAGAAGACCGCAGAACAGTGTTCTTGGCACGTGGAACAATCTAGTGCCGGAAACGTTACATTTCACTCTTCCCGGCGGCTTCAGTGAACACTCGATGTTGACCCGGCTAATTCCCTCACGCTGTCAGCCTAAACAACACGTTCGTGTTTGCCGGTTGTGTGGCGTGAGAGGTAGCCAACTTGGGACGTACACAGTGGAATGGGGCTTCGTGAGCTTAGAACATTATGCTTTCAGTTGCGGTAGGATATGATTAGAAATAATTTAGTGTCCAGTTTTTTGAAATTCAACGTTTTAGCTTATGAAAAGAAAGATATGATAGGAAAGCTAAATTTATATAAAAAATATTAGATACATATTATATAGATAGAAAACATTAATCATTCACAAATCATCACTTTACAAATAGTACAAACCACAGATCTAAATACATAGTTACTCTATAATGCAGAAGTTTGGCTCGAGTTGTTACGTTAAGTTTTGTGAATCGTGATCACGCCTCTGTTTTTTTAAGTTAAGTGAACCTTAAATGAACGTTACGTTAAGTTAAACTTAAGCCGATCGTGATCACGGCATTACCCGTCATCGGCAATCCAGGTCAGATGATCTTAACATGTAGTCCACGCTCGTCTACTGATTGAGGGTCTTAACGGTTCAATTGTTCAAAAAGTGGGTGGTAGGCTAAAAAGCACCCGTAATGATGATCAAGTTGTCTAAGGTGATAATATAGTCAAGTTCTACTCTGTCACCGGGTAGAGAAGAGGATAGGAAGCGAATCAAGATAATGTGTTTTGGAGATGTATTCTCTTATCTAAGTTTAACATTCCTTTTCCAATTTCAATTGGGTATATTTCCTCTAAGCTACCTTTTTTCATTTTTATATCTTGGATTATATTGCTAATAAACTTGGAAATAAACTTATTAATAGTTGTTCAAAAAGTCAAAAGGTCATAATAAATACACTCTGAAGAAGTTAAGTCCCCTTTTATAAGGGTAAGTGTTAACTCATTTACCACTGAAACCAGCTCTGTTAATAATTATTTACCCACTTCGGTGCCAGCATGTTCAAAAGTGCTACTTACTCAATAGAATAGTCTACCAATTATGGGGATATTGGGGTTCAATCCCAGATGGATGTACGGAGTTTTTCTTTAATGGTTGTCCACTATTCTTCCATGCAAATGCAGGTACACTTCCTCTCGATTACACATTCACAGGCCCTATTACGTTAACATTGTTGGTACATAGTAATATAACCCGAACGGTTATTAAAGCATGGTGGTTCTCTGGAACAAACTCCCAGTTAGAGTGGCAGGTTATCATGTTCGTAGACCACGCGCTGTTAGTTTCATGCTGTAACGTAGCCTTAGCTATCTATTTTTATTCTAAGAACAAACATTCGAGCAAATAATATTTTAATAAATTTGTTCAAACATCTACCACAATTTTTCGATCTGGATATAAACTAATGGACGTGACGCTGAATAAATGAACTCTTAATTACTATTTGAATTCCATTCACTTTTAATATTTCACTATATATCCATAAACAATTTCATCAATCTAATATATTTTGTAGGTTATTTTTAGGTGTAATTCTTTAATTATCATTACTAATCACACTTCTCTGCACTTTGTTTTTTATAGTTTGAAGTCCAATATAGTATCTAAAGTCACTATTTTTAATCAACTTATAACTAACTTTCAATTAAAACTTTATATCTACTTTTTGATAATTTCAATTATACCGGTCTGTTTTACTTAATACTCATTAAACTTTTAGGAAAATATTTCCATTTTATATTTATCTACAAACGTTTTGTGTTTATTAATTATTAATTCATCCTATACTATTGCCAAATTATACTACACCCATCTGCATCTATTATATTTGTAGGCCTACTTCTTGCAGATCAACGAAGTTCTAATATATTTATATTATTGAATGTATACTTGCAATTCAATTTATATATTATTGTTCTGCTTTTTACAATTTGACTATCTTCTTCATCTTTCAACTTATTTATTTATTGTGTTAGTTTCCCTTTAATATTTAGTATTTGGTATGAATTAACTTCAGTTATCTCATATAATTGGCAATTAATTTATCTATAGAAACTGTTTTTATCTGCATTATGTTTAGCTAGTCATGTTTTTCTTCAGACATACAGTTTTAATATGTATATTTATTAAGATAATTTTCATTTGCAACATAATTTTTTACTTTTAACATCCATTATTTTTTACAGCCTATGGCCTGGGTCAGTTCTATTATTCAGGCTATATATTTCATACTACTGGCTTGATAGGTCTGTCTTAGCTTCATGTGCCTTATAATCTAACTTAAGACTAGCACAGGCATGACATCCAGTCCCCAGCCATTAATTCATCACAGTGAAAGTGTAAACCAACACTTCACCAATGAATATTTTCAGTCATACAGGGAATCAAACCCGGGACCATTAGCTCAGTAGACAGACACGCTACCGACTGAACTAAGGTGTCGGACTTTATTTGCAATTTAATCAATATTATTATATTATTATTTCTTTAACTTGAAAGTTATAATCTTTGACTAATTGTCAATTTAATATTTGTTACTTTTAACTTTACTCTATACAGGTGGACCTCTTTCTCAATTTTTTTTTATCAATATTGGTTATACACGATTCTTTTCTCATTCAAATACCTTTTGATAGTTTTTTATTGTATCTTTTAGAAATTAAAATAAATGTAGCTATTTTTTTAATGATTTACCGAGTTAATTTGTTAAGTCTATTTTAACACATTTATTTCTATTATTATAAGCATTCATTATCCAATATTGCTTCTTCTATTATTTATCTAAAATACATTGAAAATTTTATTTTGGGATTTGCTTATGACTTAGCCTATTTGGGAAGTATTTACATTTTTTACTAAACCTATATTTATTTCTATATTGGTTTAGTGTATCCACAAGCCTAAGTTAATTTGTGTTTATTTTCTATTAAAATATATAATTTATTTCATTGAGTTTATCACCTTAAATTTAATCATTGGTATTTAATTTAAATAGAAATTATAGAAATTAAATATGGTGGTTTAATTCTAAAAGGTAAGCATATTAAATAGTTAATGACATAAGTTTGAATTATTAAAAGATTTATTCAGAATAAAATTGATTAAATTTGTTTGTTTAATTGATGTAATAATGACCATTGACTTGGTTCTTATGCTATTAACCATTTTACTTATCAAAACATGTTTACAAAATTGAAATTTAATTTGAAGCAGAATAAAGTTGATTCACTCATTTAAAATTGTGTATTTAACGAAGCGTTTAATGCTTATTTTCTTATGAAAGCTTAAGTTTTAGAGATGAGATTGTTCCTCATAGTCTGTTTGAATTTTAGATTCCATTCATTCCTACCACACCTTAGATCCTCCTCAGCACCCCCCCCCCCCCCCCCCCCCCCCCCCCCCCCCCCCCCCCCC
>CABFWB010001719.1:37735-60947 GCA_902151455.1 Timema bartmani | reverse complement strand
TCTTATGTGGAGTGGTGATGATACAATGTACATTATTCCGTTCAGAAATCTTACGAGTTTATAGAAAGAGAGAGAAAGTCTGTGCGGTGCGCCGTACCATTTATTTATGTTATAAATAATAGCTGGTAATATTTTATTAATATGCTAATATACAGTTTATTATTTTATATAATAATATAAGTTTTTAAAATTAAATCTAAGATATGATTGCTAAATATGAATATACATTTCTTACAATTTAGCAAGTCACATGTTTTTCAAGCTTTTAGTTTAAATGATCAAGATCACTTGGTAACCATTATATCTGCTTCATTGTGCTTTAAGTACCATGAATGTGATTCGTCAATTATTTGAGCATCACTGACCGACTGTCGAAATACAGTTGGTTGCTCTAACCAGTTGGATTGGGACTTTGTAATGACTGAGGGGGGTGAGTAGGTTTGGCGGGTAATCCAAGCGGTGCTAATAATCCTCTACCTGTTTGTAATGGCTATCAAATCCTCTGCACCTATTACCCTTGTTGTCGAGTGGTTAGGGATGTAATTACTACCCCTTCCAACTCTCTCTCTCTCTCGCACACACATATGTAAACTCAAACATGCACAGAAATAACTATAACAGTTTAAAAATATACAGTTGGAAGCCCACCTACTTTAACTAATGTGTGAAGTGATCAGCATCCTATATGCTTGGAAACTTTATTTTTCTATGATTAAGAATAATGATTACAAGTACCCTATTAAAATATTTCATAATATTGTAAAAATCTATATTAGGTTTTTGAAAAATATATACATTTTCAGGAAGGAATGTAACCTTTCTGTGTAGATGTGAGTTTGCGCACTTTGTTAAAGCGTATTGCTTCACCTGAATTTGTTCAAATTTGGTATTTATATGTAGCTCTAGCTAATATAACTGTATATTGCATATGAACGCTTAAAAACATTAATGCATAAATGGCTTGAAGAAGTAAACACAAGAAATATTTATTGTGAAAGATTCTAACAATTTTTAAGGTCTTATATTAGCCGTTAATTTTTTGCTATAAACCATGTACTACATTTGTATTTATTATACAGGGTGGCCCACGGAAAAGTAGCCCAACTTCTATATCCAGCAGGCGCCTCACTCTGAATTGGAGGAGGTCAATCCCCTTCCACCCACATTGTGACATGAAGAATGACAATTGAACTGCTTGTCTAAAGCACAAGATGGGGTGGAAGGGAATTGACCTCCTCCAATTCAGAGGAAGGCGCCTGCTGGATATAAAAGGTGGGCTACTTTTCCGTGGGCCACCATGTGTCATGGGTAATTTATTTTTATATACATAAGTTTATGTACTCGTGTAATATAATTATAATATTAAGTACTTAATATACATACATATATTATTATTATTATTATTATTTAGCACCGCGTCTTACTACACGTTCGGTTTATACGCTAATGGATTAGGGTTTGGGATGTTTGAATTTAGAGGAAGTGAACCCTCATTTGCGTGGAGGGAGAGTAGAAAACCATTTAGGAAAAACCACCCCCAGTTCACCTGACCGAGATTCGAACTTTGATCTCCATATACTATATATAATATTTGTATATAGATAATATGTATATAAGTAATGTGCAGGTATGTAGGTTAATATATATATATAGCTTTAATCTGTTATGGATGATATAGATATAATTTCAAAGGAATGCCCCCACATTTTCGTGAGGGAAGAGGGAGGAACAATTTAGACAAAATAAACCTCAGTATTTTTGGCCTTCTCGTCACCTGCAAACCATGCTTGGTAAGTTAATTAAATTATACTCCCTACCCAACATTATGAGTAATGGTATTAATTCATTTGATTAGAATATACAAGTTTGTATAGAATAAGACAAAACGTTATAAGAACCATCCATATACCACATGTTCTATAACAACCTCCCACGTATATCTATCTTAAAATGGCATTTATTATTACTTTTGAAACGAAGCATTTTAAAATATTTTTGTCAGATATTGATATGCTTTTAACATGACCTTTTATAGTCCTATATAAAATATGTCTTTAAAATATATATTTATAAATAAAAAGGTGTTAAGAAACTAAGCGAAACCGTTCATATATTAGAATAGAATATGATGAGTCTTTATCAGGAATGAGCTGCATCTTTGGGATCACGAATAATGTTCAAACACGTGTTATCTATTTTTCTGGTTAAGGGGTGCTTGGAGCTTAAATCCTGAAGGGATTTCATAAAAAATATTTTCCACAATGGTTTATCAACCCTCCATTCATCCAAATGTGGGTACATTTCTTCTAAAGCTTGACCTTCATAATCCTTACCGCACTAGAGTAAATATTCGTGGATATCTTGGACAAGTAATGAGACTCTGAGAACGGAAACATGTAGTTTGTTGATTATACAGGTTGTTTCGCTCGCTCTCGGCCCCTGGGTGCTTCTCATACCGGATCCAGCGTGGCCAACTGGGCACCGTCAATTGAGCGTGGCCAACTGGACGCTTGCGAACTGGGCACTGGGACAATTGGACACCGCCAACTGGGCATGGCCTTAAAAATGTGTATTTTAATTGTAAAAAACGAAAGGTTAGGTTAGGTATATTTAATTTTTTATGTGTTAATTTTTTTAATTTCAAACTATCAAATGGACTAACTTTATAAATTAAAAAAATGAAGGTTACTCTGTTAAGATATTTTAAAAAACAACTCCAAAAATCAATATTTACGTAAAAAAAATAGTTACTTTTAACACTGGCACTCAGCTATCTTGGCGCCCAGTTTTACTAGCGCCCAGTTGTCCTTGACTGTTCTCATACGCCAATTACGTCCATTAGTTTGAGAAAGCGAAACACCCTGTATATAAAAATTTATTATTTTATTTCATATACAAAATGTATTTTCGTGCTCAGCCTGTATATAAGTTACAAATTATAATTAACTTAACGACCTCACATGTGTGCCCACGAAATATACAACAAATATCACTGGTTCGGCGGTGACATATTTCGCGACAGAGACAAAAAGCATTTGTCTCAATTTCCCACGACGGGTTCAATTGATTGAATTTGCTGGGGGGTGGGAGGGTGGTCTGGTCTCTCTGTATATTATCTTATTAAGCGAAGGGCTACGGTTTTGACCATCAACAAATCTAAGTGATAGTCAGAGGGGTTTACCACCGGACGGACTGTCGGTCTGGGTGTTTACATTCTCACGTGTGGACAGACGGGCACGAATTTGCAAACACCCTCTCCGCTGTCCTATCAATCATAGTTATGTAGTTATACCTGTGATTTAAGCCACCTTCCTCTTGGCCGAGCATGTGAAATGTTCATCAGGACCCGTCGACAGTAATCCGCTGAGCGAGTGAGCGAGTCTACCCTGGATGATGGGTGGTACTGGGAGATTAAGCCCCAGGGAATTTGGGTGGAGGTGTGAATGTGTTACAAGGATAGTAAGGAAGGTGGGAGGAGGAGGAGGGAGCTGAGACATGTCGAGGACATAATCACCATCGGTCAGGGGAGGGGGAGGGAGCTGAGACATGTCGAGGACATAATCACCATCGGTCAGGAAGGGAAATGGCTTGGAGTCGAGTGGTGAGAACTTAAAAATTATGCTGTAGACATAGATTTATATTTATTTTTAACGTGCACTTTCTGAACCAACTGATTAAATCAGCCCAGAAGAATTTCTAAGAGCGAGAGAGAAAAAGCCTACAAAGGTTTACTGGGAAAAGTATTTTCACTTAACTTCCAGGGCTATTTTGCAAGCCAAAATCGTCATGGGACTGACGACTTCACTTCCCTTCTGAAGGAATATGTGCTATGGATTTTTATCGTTTAAGGAAAATCTATTTACCCTGGCCGGGTTTGAACCCACGAGCATCGGTTCCTGAGGTGAACACAAAAGAGCACCGAACTCAACGTGAACATAGAGATCTAAGGGATGAGAGCTATAGGGAGAGTTAAAAAAAGTTTCAATATAAATTGAGACAAAAATAAAGTAACTTTATAAAATTAAGTAAAAACAACGTGTAAACCAAACAAGAATATAAATGGTGCAAAGGGAAGCGATATGGTTTTCCACCGCAACCTCTATTACCCATCCGGACTGTGCGTATTTAACTTGAGTATGTATGAGGAAGGTAGGATCTTGAGTAAAATGTAGTTGCATTTGCGTTGAGTGTAAACAAGAAACAATTTTAAGAAAACCAGCCTCATTACAACCAGCTGGGATTCGAGCCTCAATATCCTCATCATTGGCAAGAGATAATTGACGAATTTGAGCCTAAATGCCCAGAAGTGAGATTGAAATAATAGTAGGAGGCTTAATGATAGCAAATGAGATATATTTGAAGAAATACTTTTTAAAACAATAAACTTTACTAATGGTATAGAAGATGCCATTCTTTATTACACATTAGCGTTATCCAACAAAAATTCAAACCTATATTTACTATTTTATACATAATTTTAAAGGCAATCAGATTTTTAAATTTAAGCTTTTCAAGTTTGGTTTTGGTGTATTTGTAATGTTTAAACTCTGAAATATATTTACGGAGAGTTTACAGAACATATAATATACATTCTCAGTATAGTGCTAATATACGCTTTAATTAAATTAAACAAATCTTACTATTAAATATCACATATGTAAATATGATAAAAACAATTACTTAAAATACTTACAAAATCTTGATGGTATCTCTTAGAACCATAACTATCGAACTATATGGAGTAAAGTGAATAGGAAGCTAGAGACCCATTAGAGAGAACGCCAGTTAAGGGCTTAATTTTATTTGTTAAAACTAAATTAAATACCTAAACAAATAAAGTATTGCTTCATTATATATATTTTTGTTTAATTTTATACACACATATAACTTTTCCATTATTGAATATTAATCAAGAGCATGGAAGAATATTGATCAAAAATGTTTCTTTTCATTAAAAAAAAATGTAAAATTCAATTATCCTCTTGACAAATATTCAAGAGCTGTTGGTTTTATTGATGCTAGAAAATTAAATTAAACTTAATACCTAAAACAATTTTATATTTATTTGTCCAAATATCTTTGGTCAATTTATTTATATAATTCTGGCTTGCAATCAATTTAATATAAAGATAGTATATGTTGAAATTCATTTATAACTTTTATTTAAATGGCCATTTTATATATACTTTTGTTTTTTAACAACATACTTCTATGCGTTTTATATATATTAAAAAATATATTGAGTACTTTCACTTTTTCCTCATTTAAATACCCTTTAATAATTTTTATAAATGTATTACTCAGTATACATCACATATACCTATTGTTCCTCATATTTTACACAGCTATTTGTCAATGCAACTATCCCAAACCTACTTCTAATTATTTTATTTGTTTTCTAAACATTTTGGTAGATCTTTATCTTAGTTAAGATCTAATAAAATAAGTTTTGGAACTTGTATTTTTAGGCAGATGCACATGGGCATCACTCTAAACTGGTTAGGTTTACCATTGTCTGGGTGGTTAGTGTTCAAATACCAGCTAGCAAGATAAGGTTTATTTTTCCAATCATTCCCCAATCTCCATTCAAACGAATGCTGCCATATTTAATTGAAATGTTGTACCTTTACGATCCATATCTCAGTAAAGAAATTAAATTTGGATAATCCGAACAGGTCTTGCCCTAAAACAATCTGAGATTATTATTTAATAATTTTACTATTTGTTTCCAGTTATAGATTTTAAACCACTTTACTAGTGCTATAAGAGAGCCCTGTCATTTTATTAATATTATTATTATTTATATTAAAACTTTTATCTCTATGTGTTCTTTCGTACGACAGGTCCATTTCTTATATCAATTTACTTAAACTGCCAATGCACCATGTCCTCTGCCTCCTCCTTCAGCTCCCAGAATTTTCTTCTTTACTATCAACCATTTAAAAAAAAAAGTGTTTTTAAAGCTACAATAATACATCAAGTTTATTTCTTGAATTAATATATCCAAATATCTAAACTAATAAAAAGTATTTACTCAGAGAAATAGCTGCACATTTTACTTTATAATTTTGACGGTCTTTTTCCAGATATATTTCCTATTTATATCTATAAATCTATCTTCGAAACATTTCAATCGAACGGCCTGACTTTTTGTATTAAATTTAGGGAATTTCCCAAGAGCGGAAAATTCATAATGATTTTGTCAAAAGACATCTTCGCATCACATGTCGTGACCTCAAGTACACCCTTTAGTTTCCCCTTTGAACTATTGTATCTGTACTTGTAGCAGGGGCTGACGATAGAAACGAAGCTATTGTTTCTTAGCTGAGAAGTCAGCCGTTAACAGGCTTACGACACATCATAGAGAAGGACATTTCAAAACAGAGAGATACTGGATAGTCGAATAGAGGTGACATTTCAAGACAATGGCTAAGAGCATTAATTCTATCTTGTTGGAAGCTAGGTGGAAGGTAGGGTGGGGGGGGGAGGGAACAATACTGAAGCTGGCTCGCTACACTGAACAAATTATTACATTTGCATCAAATGCAAAGGGAATGCCCTGAAATACATTAGGTGAATGCCACACCATTTAAGCTTCCATAAAAAGATGGTGGTATTTATTGAGACAAGTTTTGTCATTTGGAAATATTTGTATTTACTGAATTCATCTTATCCAAAATGTAAATAACTATGTGTGGCTAGTAAAAATTATTAGTACACTTTAAATAGTGTTTTTAGTCCTATAAAACCTTTGACAATTGGTAAAATATTTTTTTAGAACTTGTATTTGTAAATTTTTTTTTGCGATATAAAGTAGTGTAAATAATATTTTAGTAAGATGCCAGCTTAAATAAAGTGTTCACATTATTGATGCATGAATATTCGTGTAGTTTACAACAGCACAGCATTTACAGCATTATGTAAAGTATTACACAGCACAGAATTAAAATAAATCCAGGAGAATATGTGATATTTGTGTGGGTGCAAACGACAAACTGGAACTTTATCCTGCCATGTGAGACTATCTCATAGCCCAGCGAAGATCTTGCCAACTTATGAAATGGAAAAAATATCCAACCCTCCACCATTTTCATGGTAACACGACGATAGCCTTTGTGTGAAAAGCTAGTTCACCCAATGAAGACTCGTCACAGTGAGTTTTGTCAGTGGTTCCGTGAGTTTCGTTGTTCAAGAGACTTAGTATGCTTGGTTAAGGAGAGCAAATTTATGCACATTTTAAGGCTTCGCAGCTAGCCTAGACCAAATACCACTGCCTGTAAACCTATTCTTATCAATAGCTATAAATCCCATTAGCAAGTTATTTATTAATTCCTTTCTTTAATTTGTAAGTTGCACATACGAAAGCATGGGAGAATCCAGAACCACTCTCACGGTATTGACTGTCAAATCTAATAGGAAGATACCATTAGGAAATAATAGATGCAGACGGGAGGATGACAATAGAATGGACCAGGTGTAATGAGAGGGACTTGATTGATCTAGGTCAAGATAAATATAGGTTTCTTACTTTTGTAAGTGCGGCAATGAACTTTGAAGTCCCTAATGCTGTAGAGTAAGGAAGGTAATGTCTCAGCTTAAAACCACTGACGTAGTATTTTTGATCACAGTTTTACTATAAACAAAAACACACTATCTACTAAAGATTTTCAAAAGGTTATATTCCTCCATACAAATAAAAAAACAGGCAAAGAAGACTACATTTTATTTTTGTAGTAGACGCTTTATATTTTTAAATTCCCAGAAATCAACATAATTGATAAAACCGACGCATATGAATTGCCATGAATGCTCGTTTACTTCATTAAAAAAAATGTTTAATATACCCACCTTTTTACGTTTAATAACTAAGAGTTATGTCAAATTGATCTCTTTTTTAATGCCTCGAGTCTTGTCTTCAATTCCTTCCCCTTTCCATCATCTAACTATTCCTTTGCGTCAGTCGTAATGAAAGCAAGAAGCGTTTCAACTAGGGAGGGGAGCAAGCAAGACCCGCTGTATGTGTGTTTTTGTGTGTTAAGACGTCCCGGCGCATTTAGCGTCGCAACGGTACGCGTATAATGCTCCGTGTTGTAGGAGACAGGCGTCTAATTACTCGACGCCATAGAAAGAGAGAGGGAGATATGCTTGCTAAACATCACAGGGTAAAGGCGAGTGTATAAAGGGAGTATGAAGGGGTGGTAAGCTCCGATGGCACTACGGATGAACAAGAATAAGATGTTTGGGCGCATGGCTACTCACTATCTCACCCAGATTCTGTTGTCAATTGGACACAACAGTTACGAAATATTTCATCTAGGATAACTAAGGATATTTTAAAAGTTCCTCTTGGGTTAAATGAAAATTGAAAAAAAATTACATAACCATGCAATTTGTGACCGAGACCTTGTGTTTGAATCTGCCGATAATTACTTTACGGATACATTTTGGGAAACTGAATAGGTTAAAAACATTGTGTTCTTCTAATTTTTACATTTCAATGAATTAATAGCTTTGTTGAAACTCGTCTCTGAAATAACTTTATTGAATATTGCCTTTTCAACTAACTTTGTCGAGTGCGTTTCTTTAAACTCTTTGTTCAATTTCCGTCTATGAACACAGTTTATTGATTTATTGCTTTAGAACTGGAGTATTGAAATATAGATTTGAACGTAACATAGTCTATCATTTTATATTTGAAATTAATGTATTGAATGAGATCTTTGAACTTAGTTTCTTGCATGGAATATTTGAGATTAGTTTTTTTTAAATTAAAGCCTTGAGCTTGGTTTTAGTAACTAAGGCTTTGAACTTGGTTTTTGAATTGAAGCTTTGAACTTAATTTTTAAATTAAATATTTGAACTTATTATATTGAATGGGATATTTGAACTTCTTAAGTTGAGCGAGATAGTTTAACTTTTTATGATCAAGGGAATATTTGAACTCACTTTATTGAATGAGAGTTTAAATTATTTTTTAAATATTACTATTGAAATAACTTAAAAATAAATTAGGTATTCCAAATCAATTTTGGTACAGTTCTGTATTTTGAACTTACCTTTTAAATTATGTAGAAATCTAAATGAGGCATCAATATTCTAATAAACCCCACTGTTGGGCTCCAATTATAACATTCTAAAGGCCCCTCGTCAGATAACAATTTATAATACTCTCTAAAGGGCTCCACGATGGCTCGCCAATTATAAAACACGAGTGAAAGACGACTTATAATCTTAATATTTTTCCCCGTCCAGCTCAGCTTCTCTTATCGATGCGATAATCATATAAGGAAATTCCCACTTATACAATAAATAGTCTTTGATCACTTTTATGTTAATTTATTATTATTGCGTATTCCTTTATACGTTATTACTATTACAATTTACAACTTCAGATTGTACAATTGACCCGTCTCCACGCTATTCACTGTACACTAAATCATAGTTAAATATGTGACGACAAGCAACACACGTCTTGTCGCCATCCGGGTCACTGCGCTTCTCTTTCTGGTGTAACAATGAGAGTTCGTTTCTCCCTCGTGTCGTTTTCAATTTAAGATGACATCGACGATTGTACCAGAGTGGACTGACAATCTCGACCTAACACATGGGAGTAGTATGAATTCTGGATTTCTGGTTGGCTGGACAATGCAACCACTCCGTACTAAGGAAAAGGTGTATTTCTCTTAGAACGAAAACTACGTGCAAAATCAGCTCTCTCCGTTTTGGTTTCATCGTCCAACGCACCCAGTAAGCACATTTAAAATAAAAGAGATGTATTGACTTCCAAAAAGCCTGAAGGGCTTAAATATTCTAAAATGAAAATGAATAATTAAAAATAACATTATAAAATAAAGAGAGTTCCCGAGTTTTAATATAAAATTCAAATTAAATATAAAAACTATAATTTTATCCTTCCTTTTCGAAACAACATAGGGTTTACAAGTTGGGACATTACAATTATTATCTTTCAATTCACTTTGTTAAATGGCTAATTTCAAAATCCTTCGAACAGTTAAAAGCGGTACCACCCTAATGATCAAAATACCGAGCGGGGTGTTAATTTTTTTTTTGAATCAACACTTCAGTAGAAGCTACTACTTCCTGGTAAAATTCAATAGCTAACCAATAATTTAAAAAAATTGTCGTGGAATTTATACGGGCATCATCGCTTTAGAACTTTCTAGGTGAATGATTCCTTTCCGGTTTCTCCGTGGAAATACCCCATTTGCCCGACGCGAATCAAGAAAACATTTTCCCATCCTCTACTACCTCATCTTCCTTTCGTAACTCCCCCTTCCACAATCTCTTGGTGAGTATCGTTTAGGAAGAAGGACGCACCCGCGCATTAAATTGAGCGCTAAAATCTTATTAGACACCAAGGCACGGTAGGGCATTCCATTCATTCGTGGAGGGTCTAATATGATCATGCTTCGTGAATAGGAGTATTAACTGTATGATGCCGTCATATTTAGAAACTTAAGACTCCCAATATAATGATTATTAACACCCGCACCTGTAAGTTCGTGGACCGAGCGTCTTAATCTTTTAGCCCAGTTTAACGTCAATGGTGAGTTCATATATCGAATCCTGGGTGGGTTTATTGAGGGAGATTCTCACAAACTTAACTCTAAAATCGGACACTAAGGATGTGTTGAACTAATTTCATCTATATTTTTTTTGGTCTAAGAGGCCAGCAATTCTTAGCCGGAGGATCACGAAAGATTTTTGGGGGGCCTCGAAAAAAAATAAAAAAATAGTTTAACATGTCATTTGCTTATTACTGAAGTTAATTATCCTAAATTTTACATTTTGGAAGAAAAAATGTGATGATTGGAAGAAAAAATTTGATGATTGGAAGAATTTTGATGATAGTAAGCATGTAAGTACTGTATACTCTCGATTTTCCGGGGTATGTAGGGAAGGGATAGTATAAATCATGGATAGTACTAACTAACTAATCATCATTTGTTTGCCAATGCCATTCAAAATTTACTGCCCTTTGTTTCTACATATTCATGTGAAAAGGGATTTTCCACAATGGTAGATATTAATACGAAGCAGTGAAATAGACTCCGAATCGACTCCTGCCTGATAATAGCATTAAGTAATACACTCGAAACAAGAACAAACAAAATAATGGAAAGTGTTCAACAGCAGAGGTCCCATTAAATACATTTAGGTAAGATAATTACTGTTTTTTTAATTGTTTGTTATTATATTCAGTATATAAAGCCACTATTTTAGAATAAATCTTAATGATTAATACGCTATTAAAAACTAGGGGCCCCGAAGATATTTTTAAATAATTTTTCTTTATCCATAAAGTTTTATTATACATTTAAGATAATGCCTCACTTATCATATCATATTGATGATTTTTTCAAAGGACCTACTTATTAATTAAGTTTAAAAAAATTACAATAATTTAAATACTATAAGGAAAATTTTTCACTTAACTATCTTAATATTGAGATTATGACGTACATTACTTTATTCAGACCCAGTACGTTCACACACAACAGAAAAACCAAATAAGGTAAAATGCACACATATGCTATACACAGATCTCCCCTGATTATAACTAAAAATGGTATACAAAATGTATATTTAATTAAAACAGCTGAATAGCTTAATGCTCACAACTAAACATTCTGTTATTATACAGTAAAATTGAAAATAAATTAAATGCTGAAATATAGTTTCAATGTAAATGGGGAACTAACTATTCAGTGTAGTTTCTGCAAATGTTAGGCCTATGGACATTCTGATAAAGAGAATCTTTTTTTCTATGCATACAATGTGATTCTGACACTTTTTTTAGGGACCTAATTAAACATTAAAGTAGAATAAAATATTCTCATAAATGTTCGTTTCTTTTCTTTATCATAGATCTGATTGTAAAAATGCCTTACATGACAAGTTTTAAATTGATTGAACTCACTTTAAATTTTTCAATATGAAACTCAAATTTTAATTATTCATTTTGAAATACATTTATCAATATGGCTAATAAATAAAATCACTTACTTCATAAAAATGAAGGTGTAAAATATGTTTAAGTGAATTCTGATGCAACCCTACCCTGTTTCCCCTAAACAAGGCGTATTGGTGTACAAACTCGGCCCCGGCTGCTGTGGTGCTCCATTTAGGATGATTGTCAATGTTTTCTCAATCTGAGCGAGAAATATCAAGGGATGGATAGTAAGACAAAAAGTTATGCTAAGCTAATCTAACCTAACCTAGAATTAACTTTTCTAACCCAACCTAATCCGACCTAACCTAGTCTAAACTACCCTAGTCTAACATTGCCTAGTCTAACCTAGCCTAACCTAACCTAAGAAAGCCTTACCTAATATGAAACGAAAGGATTGGTGTGGCCAAATTCATATCTTCCTGCAAGTCTATGGTGTATTTTATGTTATAGTTATCCTGATCAGGGAACGAAGTCCAACTAAGATATTGTCGATAATCCTCCTTGTCAGTGATCGTGGCCCAACCAAGCTATGTCGATAATCCTCCTGGTCAGTGATCGTGGCCCAACTAAGCTATGTCGATAATCCTCCTTGTCAGTGATCGTGGCCCAACCAAGCTGTGTCGATAATCCTCCTTGTCAGTGATCGTGGCCCAACTAAGCTATGTCGATAACCCTCCTGGTCAGTGATCGTGGCCCAACTAAGATATGTCGATAATCCTCCTGGTCAGTGATCGTGGCCCAACTAAGATATGTCGATAATCCTCCTGGTCAGTGATCGTTGCCCAACTAAGCTATGTCGATAATCCTCCTTGTCAGTGATCGTGGCCCTATTAAGCTATGAACTTTTGGGACAAGGGGTACAGTAGCACAACTGTTGTTCACCTGTTTGAGGAGATACACCCACATTTTCCTGCAAGGAGAGATGTAAACTATTCAAGATAAACTAACCTCAACATACACCATCGAGATTTGAACCCTGATCTCCCCATAACCGGTCATTCATTCTTACGTGGTTCTAAAAAATATTAAATACTGGTCTAATTATTGATAAAACTTGTATAATCTACATGAATAACCTGTCTTGGGTATACGCATTTATTATATTAATTAGGTAGGGATAGATCAGGTAGGCCTATAATTAATAAGAGATATACCCGCTTCGGTGGCAGCATAGTCTAATGCGCCACCCCCACATTAGACTAGACTGCCTATGACGGGGAGATTGAGTTTCAAATCTCATTCAGGTGTATTGAGTTTTTTACCAAATAGTTTTCCACTCTCCCTCTAAGCAAATGTGGGCCAACTTGTTCCAAATATAGCCTTCATAATCCCTAGAAAACCGTAAGCTTAGTTAGTATTGAAGCGTATAATCAGAACGGGTAGTAAGACACTAAAAAAGATACACTTTTTTGCGTGGAAGGAGAGTGGTGAACCGTTTCGGATTTACACTCTAAGTACATCTGGCCACAATTTCAACCTAACCCTCTGCTTCACCTTAAAGCCAGACTAGATGAGCCTGTAAATTAGTCTTCTTGCCCCCCAATGTTTGTCATTTAGGGGGTGTCGGGGGTGAATTACTCTCGAAAGCTGAGTGAATAGCTCACACACATACTGTAGCTCTATGTTATCTTCATCGGCATAAATAACGTGTTATATCCACACCATTATGTCAGAAAATTGGTATGAAAATTGTTTTAGAAAAACAAATTATTACTACGTCAGCGAGGATAATATCGTGTCTCTCACTCTCGGGGTTGTCGCCTGCAGATATCCAGTATCCTTTTACTCTGCGAAGCAATTTCTTCACACTTTAACTAACAACACTTTTTAACGACTTCACGACCTCCTCCTTCACTACCACCGATGTCAATTTAAAGGTGCCTTTACCCATTTTCTGACATATAATAAATGAAACGTGATAACATTTCACTATGCAATCTTTGAAACTTGGCAGCTCTATTTCAAAGAAACCACGAGATTTTATATAAAATAGTAAATATCTCAGTCCTTGAAGCATAAAATCAATTAGTTATCGCAGTCTATAATTATTTTCCCTCTAAATGTACAGTACATGTGCATAACAATGTTAATTAAATCTCAGACACCTTAGCTCAGTCGGTATCGTGTCTATCTACTGAAATAATAAGAGTTCAGTGATCGATTCCTTGCATGGCCAAAAAAAGTATAGACCTGTGTTTCCCATTTCACAGTTATGAATTAACGGTTGGAGGACTGGTTGTTGTTTTTGTTCTAGATTTAATTAGTTTATAAGACATGAGTTGATATAATCGGTCAGTTGAGAAAGTACACGTTATATACCAAAAAGGAATGAAAACAAAATTAACATCTATACATTTGTAAATGGTTATATAAGGCATTTATTTAAACACATATTTTAAAAAAAAATGTTTACTGTTATTCAGATTTAAATTTAAAAAGAAGAATTTGTTGATTTTTTAAATTAATTTTAATTAGTTTTAATTTATCTAAGGAGTGTCTAGATATTTCAAAATATAGTTCATGCCAAAATGGAGGAAGAAGATTTCAAAATGTCTACATAAAATTAAAAACATTTTATAATTTAAGTTATATAATTTAAAAATCATTAATATATTAAACTATTTCATTCTCATTTACGTTTCACGCGAAATATAACTGCTCAGAGATAAAAGAAAATGATCTGATATGTATTAAACAAATTAAGTAAAATTTTAATATGATCACAACTTAATATTCTAAGATAGTTGAGGAAGTTTTCGTTGTTTTGAGGCTTTAGAGCTGCAATTTCCATTGCTAATACATAAAAAAAGGAGATTTCCCATAAATTGGTGTTGCCCTTAACAAAAGGGTTGAATGTCAAAATATAAGAATTAGAATGAATAGGGAATTTGTTTTAAGATTAAGTTAACGCACATTAACGTGTAAAGGGATTGGGATAACCCTAACCAAATATTATGTGTAAAAATTCCTCAGTTATTCCAACAGGTATTTGAACCTTAGACCCCCCTTCCCATCACAGTATTACTTATATATATATATATATATATATAAATCCATTCTAACTAAAAGCCATTCCAATCACACTCTCATACCTGCTAGCCTACCTTTAAGGAACATGGCTAGTTTATCCTATTTATTTGTTTAGGAAATTAGCTAATATCGATTCCTATCCCTAAGTATTCAACCATTGATAATGAATATACATTTGAAGTTTTAATTCATTCATATACTCATTTTAATATAGTTGGTTAACAGCATATAAAATATAAAATATGGTGATTAGTGTTCATGTATTAGCAAAGCTAAACCAATAAAATATTACCCAATACAAACGTAAGTATTTAAAAAGTACTTAATTTAAAGATAATACATTTTTTAATATTTTCATTTTGTCTATTACATATTTTAATCAATAATTTACTGTGTGGGTTCACCGTTACTAAGGAGAGTTGTACGTTAAAGGTAAGTTTTTGTTTAAAGATATTCAGTGTTTATAAGGCAATTAAAATTGCAACCCATTCAGCTAAACTTAATGTATAAACTGTAACCTTTTTATGACCTTATTTCAATAAAAGAGTGGTAGGTGTTTATTTTGGATTCGAACACAAATTAAACAATGTGAACATCTTTATTTAATCAATCTAGATATTATGTAACCATGCTGATTTAATTCCTTCGTTAAATTAATATATTCAAAAGTTCTAATTCTAATCACAATGGTTCACACTGTAATGTTAATTATCTTTTAAGTGTATAAGGGCTAGCCATGGTTCAATCCCTTAAAATTCACTCTCATATTTCGATTTTCCTTGGATTAACCAAGCTAAATCATTAACGCCTCATAATAGTGTCATAAAACTATTAGAAAAAAAGGGATGTATGTATTACGGTCTAGTAGCTATTTACCTATTTTAACTCGTTACATTTCTTACTAAGCATTCAAAATGACCACTACTTAAAGTGATGCACAGTCTTGTGCTGCAATTTAAGGACTCCTTCGCAAAAAAATATTCTTTTCTTAGGTTACAATTTACATAGTATTCAAGTAGCTATTTTATATTTAAAATTGCATTCACCTATTAAGCTAAATTATCCGGTTCAATTCCAGACAAACCCTAAGGTTTTATCATACTGCAATATAGTTCGTTATATTTTGGTATAGGTATATTAATGGAATGAAATCTAATTGGTGTGGAAATGCTGTAATGTAACTAGTTCAATTTAAACGGTACCTATATTGCTGTAGCATTAAATAAGTAAATAAGAAAAGATTAATTTACTAAATAGTTTAAAAGACCACACACATTCACAGGGTAAAGCTTTCTTTTAAATAAAAGCAACTTATATTTAAGAGACAAAGAGACACGATGTCTCCAATAAATTTCTTGTTCGCCAATAAATAAAATTAGAAAGAATAAAAAACTACCAAGTAGAGACGAAAGTTATAAAAAAAAAATGCTATAAAACACAAAGTGTTGCGTGAGCAAGGAAAAATCGGCGATATTTATCAACAACAGTAGCCACTTAGTTTAACAAGAAGAGTCAGTGACATTTTGAAATTCAGGAGTACTGATCAGGGGAATGGAGGGAGGGGGTTGAAAGGGGAGGAAGGGTTTAGCAACATTTACATGAGAAACCCTTCCTTCCTCTTAGAGCTAGTCTTCGTTTCTTGTCTTCGAGGATGAGTTTAGACTTTGTCTCATATAAGAACACCATTCTTTATCTTGACATTTTGTTTTATAACCAAGGCGGGCTTTCTTCAGATTCATAGGTTTATCTTATTTACACTCTTTTTTTATTATCTCTATATTCTTCGATAGTATTAATTTGGCTTTATACGCATGATGGGTTGTTTTTAAATTATTAAGGGTTTTTGAAAAATATTTTATACATACCCCAATATTCTCTTACGATTAGACATATCTGACAGCTTTCTAAAAATAGTAGATCTACTTTCACATAGTCATACAAAAAGTGTAATCTTAAGCTGTTTATTTTGACATACTATCAAAACCTATAAAATAACACTATTACCATAATAAATCGGTATGAAATTTGATCACAAAAAATATGTTTGTATTTTCTAGACATGGTTCATAATTGTAATTCGTAAGAAAACTAAGATATAGTTGATGTTTTTGCGCATCGCGTATTACTATCCCTTCTAATCTGTCCTTAGTTTAACACTAATAGTGTAGATATGAGAAAGTACTAATTTAGAAAGAGCATACCCGTATTTACGTGAAAGATGGCGTGGCTGGGCGATTGGCCCTTTTCATTTGGCGTTCAAATGCAGAGCCATGGGAACAAACGGTTAACTTCAAGAATTTTTATTGTTTTGAAATTTTCTTTTCGGAAATGGGTTGTTCTAGAATATAAGTATGTTGATTAAGTTATACTTTTTATACATACACCTCCTCTATAATTTTTTAACAGTGATCAACTATCAATATTTTGACATTTTTCAATAGAAAAACTGCCGGCTGAATAATAAAAAATAAGAAAATGTAACAACTAATAAACATTAATACATTATTTTAGAAGAGCTGTTGAAAATATTACTATAAACATTTCACTCCTTCTCGAGAAACTGATATTTCCAAACGTATGATATTTTTTTTCCCCAGTAGCTAGTGGTATCTACGGTTTCAGAGATCCATCTGTTCTTGTTGGCGCGGAAGGATAGTTTGGTCGGCTGTGAAGATACGTCACACCTTTCACCCTCCCACCCACCATCCCACAAACTAGGTTTTAGACTTTCACTACACAGGGCCAAGGGCCTTAATATGTAGCACAGTTTGCAGAAAGATTAGCTAGTACTAACGCACCGTTTACCAGGGAACGTCCAAATGTTTTTTTCTATTAGCCATTTACCGCCCCTTATTAAATTTCTAACTTTACACTTTTTATGGTTATTGCTGTGTGGGTCATTTATAAACGTAAAAAATATAAATTTCCTTTGATGCCAAAAATTTTTTTTTTATATTTAGTGCTATATATTAGTTGTATCAATTTCGAGTTCTTCAATTTTACAGGTTTCAATATTTAAATTCGATATGTTTAGACGTTATTCAGTTCTTCAGGAAGGTCCATTGACTTCGATTTCAAATTTCCATTTTATGTAACAACAAAAAGTATTTGTTTATTTTACTTTTAGGAATATTGAAGTGACCCCCCTTTCTCATTTACTACTTTTTCATTTTGAAATTAAAGGATCAGACCTTAATATCTGTTTGAGGTGGTTCTTATACCTACCTCACAAATTTCAATCTTATACTTCTCTACCACATTGAAAACTAATTTGTTATTTTAGCTTTGTGAATTTTGAAACCACTTATTTCACCATCCCACTTTATAAATAGTAAATATTTAACACTGTTATTGGAGTAATCCCTCTTCATTCCTCGCAAATCTCAATTTTCTGCCTCAACTAAATGGATTTCTCATCTTGAAACTCTACCCTACCTACTTCCCCACTGCATCCCTATTTTATACATATAAAATCTTCAGTATTTTATATTTTCTTTCAAGCTGAAATGTAGTTGTTTCTATTAGTTTTTAAAAATTGTATCTTCACTTTCCCCATTCAAACAACTCTAGCTTAGAAATGTTGAATTTTAAGATGAATATGGCTATCTGAAGTTGTCCTACTATCATGTCATATATATATTTACTATCAAAAATAAAAGTGTTTTTATTATTTTTTTGTCTATACCACATCCTAATTTTCCCCAAAGCTCTAATTAAAGAGTAAGCGTATTCAGTCCTTAGTATTGATTTGGAGTGGTATTTTTACCTTCCTGCTGAATTATTTTTTTCTATCACACTGTAGTATTTGTTTACTACTATTTCAAAAAAAAATTAATACATTCATCCGAATTTTTCTAATTTACTTTTAGAAATTTATAATTTAAAGATTTGTTTAGTTGTCTGGGGCTGTATTTCTAGATGTATACGAAATTTTAATTTTCTACCTAATCCAAATAGATTTTTTTCTAATTAAAGGCCTTACATTTCCTGTAGCCTAATTTTGAAATCTAACCATTTTACTATTTTAGATTTATAAAATATATTCTTATTTATCATGACTAAAAATCTCATATAAGACATCCATTTTTAAACAAATCTAGAAGACCATTTTCAAAATTTTCTAAAATTTATGATTACATTTAAATTTATTTGAGAAATATTAACATATTATTATTTATGATATAAAATAGACATTCGATAACAATTTTAAGCAATATATTTCTTGCTATTTTCAAAAAATTTAAAATTTTTCAAAAATCAGTCATTAGTAAACTACGATAAAATTAATTATTTAAAGAAAACAAATAAATAAAATTATGTATATTGTCGCAAACTTACTATAAACCCATTTTGAGCCAAATCATTGAAACTTTTTTTTTAAAATTATTTTGAGTTTTGAAAATCATTTTACTTTAAACTACTCCTGTACAAATTTTCACCCAGAAATCAAGTATACATATTAATATTGAATGTAAAAAACTCCCTTAGTACTCATTTTTAACAAAATTGTTAGAGCCATTCTCAAAAAATTTGGAATTCAAATAAAACCACTTTTCACTAAACAACCCTTAATATAAGGGCTAGGGTCAAACTCAAAATCTTACTATGAGGTATAGCCATAAAATATCTAGATTTTAGATTTTATCAAAATACATCAAATTGGCTAGGGACAAACAGACGGTTAGAAATGTAAAATCCACTTTTTGGTGTTCGGGAGCACTGAAAACATAAAGATTCATCATAACCTCTAGATACAAATTTCTTAGGATAGCTATACGATTATCGTCGTACCTTGAATGATTTTACAATGGTGGTACCTATAAGTTAGAGCTCTTATTGTATGTAATCCATAAAGGTGGATCGAGTGACGAATCAAAGATATGAAAATAAAGAGTGTGGATCAAAATTAAAAGGTAGGCTATGTAATACGTGGCTTAATGACGTTGTAGACGAGTGTGTCAAAATGTGAACTATTAAGAGTCTTAATAATAAAAGAGCATTCATGACTCAGTGTATGGACGGTATGGACAGATTTAGTGAGGATGAATTGAGTATGGAGTGGTTGTTTATTTAGCTATATGCACAGTTTCTTGCCTACCCCGTAAGAAAACGGCGTGATTAGGTATACATATGTATGTATTATTTGAACCATTTAACATAATAAACAAAATTGAGAATATCGCTTTCCCATGAAAATGAGATAAATAGTACTTTAAATTAGCAGAAATTTTCAATTTTAATCATATATCCACACATTCTTGAAATAAGAAATTACTTTTCACTGTAGAGATATAGTATCATTAAAAATAAAAAGCTTTTAATTTAAACTTATTTTTATAAAACCAATCGTTTCTGAGTTATAAGTAAACATATTTTCTTTTATGGAGCAATTTGAAATTGAAATTGATTGATATGCCCTTCGATGGACAAAGACACTTCTTTTTTATCATTGTTTCTTTATGAGTGTATATTATTTCATTTATACTCTTTGTTGAAGTGTTTTTGTAGCGATATATATTATTTCCTTTAAGAAGTCTTAGACATTTTAGTAAAGTCTCTATTTTAAAATAAACGAGAGAGAAAGTCTTTGTTGTGCAGCGTACCATTTATTGTATTTATTACCTTCAAAATAATGGCTATAAAACATTCATCTCAGTAGTAGGGATGGAAAAGGCTCTGATAGGAAATTCAACCTTAGGGGGATAAGGGACCACAGTAGAAAGCCACGCCCAAGTGCAACTGGACCACCTCTCAGTTACTGGTAGTCCGATCTGTTGCAAGCCCAACTACTTAGACTGTGTGAGCATAGATGCGTCGGGTTAGAAATGTAAGTGTTTTTTTTTTAAGGAGGTGCCAAAACGAATGAAGAGCCAAGAGTAAATTCATAGCTCGTTTACGTGTTATATTGACTAAGCAGTGTTAGCGTATCTTGTGTCTGGGATGACTAGAAGAAATAAGAACAATGCCACAACCTGCTATCCACTTCTATGATCTTGTTCATCTTTAGACTAGTCATCGCCACCTTTTTATGGAATGTAGAACAATTGGAGGGGTTTAATGGAACAACTAGGCAAGTCTTATTGTTTCTTCTTAAGTTGGGAGTGTAGGGTAGGTGAGAAAATGGCGTTGTTTCTGTTGTTTTTATAGTAAAACTTTATTTGACCAAATTAAAATATCAAATATTTCTGCAAAATATAAATATTGAGTTTAGTTTTCTTCACATGGTGATATCAACAGTAATTGTTGAATATTGGTCACAGCGGCATTAGATGAGAAACTTTCTAAATGAAATTAAAATACTGTCATTAAATTCTAGGACACTATTGAAGGATATTAAATAACTCTTTATACTATCATGAAAATAAAATTATATTCTCTCTCTACTAAAGAAATACTTTATTTTGTCCAATAAAATTTATTTATATAAAAAACCCAAAAAAACTCTTCTTTCTTCTCACGTCCCTTGCATGCCTTCCCCAAGTGACTGGACATGCACTCAAACCTGCATTTGGTTAGTGCCACCTGCACTATCAGGTATAAATCCCTTGTACTAGGAGAGTTAAAAAGGTGTGGTGATTTGCCGTTGCCTTTCACACTGAATATTTATAAGCAAGCGTGAAAGAGCCTACCAATTTTACCGGAACTGGTAGTTCTATATATCTTGCAGGGTTCTTTTACATTCTCCAATCGTCATGGGAATCGGTGGCCTTAATTCCCCTCAAAAATAAGTTGCCCTACGGATTTTTATCGTCCAAGCTAAATCCGTCGATCTTGTCTGGGTTTGAACCCACGAACATTGGATCCTGGTGAGAGCACTTTAATTCAAGGCCATTGAGGTAGACTTAAGTTAGTTGTAAAGGGTTATGTGAACTTTCTTAAGCGACGGTTAACACGAGCACATGGCCTAAAAACTGATTTATTAATTAATAAGCACAACACCCAGTCTCCAGGACTTTAATTTATTGTAAAGTCGGAACATCAATTTCATGAATCATTAATTATTTTCACCCATACCATAAGTTAAACTTCTCTTTCTCCCTCATGACTTTTATCTCAGCAGGCAGACGCACTACTGAATGAGCTAAGGTAGTGGAGTTACTCAAAGTTTGGTTGTTGTAGCCCTGGGGCTCTCCGAGACCCCTTCAGGGGCACCTTGAGACTTTATAACCTTTTTGGGACTAGGTTTATTTAAATACACTTCAACCAAAACAAAATATTGTACCATTTCGAATGCAGGAGAATTCAAGCTGTATTCTCTTATGCCAGATATTAAAAAGATTTGCAAAAATTTTAAACAATGCCCCAATTCTCCCTAAAAATATGATTTTGGGAAAAATTAAAATTTAGGATATGTTTAAAACATTATTTTATCTATTTATCAAGAAATGTATTATTTAAATTTAATTAATTAATTAATTTATATTTACAAAATTTCTCTAAGCTTTAACCAACGTGGTAAGCATTGATAGAAACCAACTAAAAAAACTCTTTTTGGGGCACCACAATTTCTTTTAGGATTGCAAAGAGTTTCAGAGGTTAAAATGTTTAAGAAAAGCCGAACTGAGGTGTTTGGACACCTGTCCTTATTAAATGTAAGAGATTGAAAATACATCACTTCTATCGTTGGACACGCGGACATAAGCGTCAGTCTCATCTGTTCCAGTTGTCACCTGATGGAAAGGAATGGGTTCGAGTTCAGTGCCGTAATTTTTAATAAATGTTTCTCCCTCTCCCTCCATGCGAATAGACTTAGTATAAATTACATTCTACAGTCAATAGCCCTAGCCTAGAAGTTTAAAAATGCGTGTTAACCAAATAAACGAAAAAAAAAGTTTAAAACAAAGGGTTCAGAATGTGAACAATTGTCTTTAAGGAAATGTACCCGCATTAGTGTGAAATAATAATACTTAGAACCACGTATTACTACCCGTTTGGCTTATACACTTAAATACTAACTACGCTAATGGATTGGAATTGGGGAGGTTGAAAATAGAGGAAGTGAACCCGCATTTGGGTGGAGGGAAAGTGGAAAATCATTTAGGGAAAACCACCCCAGATCACCCGAGCGAGATTCGAACCTCGATATCCCCGTCCTAGGCAGTCTAGTTAAACACGAAACTAGCGCGCTAGCTAGCTCTGCTACCGAGGTGGGTCATTAGTGTGAAAAGGGATTAAAAAAAACACTGATAAATCACACACATAAATACC
>CABFWB010001719.1:17757-37615 GCA_902151455.1 Timema bartmani | reverse complement strand
CCCCCCCCCCCCAGTGTATCCGACTTAGATTAAAACCATAATCTTCCGTCAATACTAAATTCATATTATATTGAGCATGTGACACCTTAGACCGTATGGCCATCAAAGAGGATAGGATAGTTTGTAATTAACGTTATGATATTATATCCTTTTCTTAAATAAAGCAAATTAAGTATTCCAATAAAAAAAACTAGATACTAAACATAAAGAGGTAATTTCGTGTGTATCTTCTTCTCTTATTTTATAGTGAGGCATATTTATTTATGTCCATGGACTTAAAGATTCTCAACAAGACAAGGCGGAATGATTTTATTTTTTAACTTAACAGTGAGACGGAGATACAGAACAAAGATATATTCACTCCTCCCGATGGTAACGATGCGACGTCAACGGTCTAGCTTCACTACGCATAAATTAATTACTCAACGAGAGAAGCTAGTCTATTTATAAAGTTCTTTTTTTAATATTTCTTAACGCGCGGCGTAGAATGACTTGTGATTAAATGTGTCGATAATTGAAGTGGACTGTAATCATCACTTACTATGCGACAGTTCCCGCACCCTCTTTCATCTTCTTCAATAACAAGTTACCTTTTTATAGTGATTAATTTTTAATATATCCTTCAGGGCATTAAATGAAGGGGAAATAAATCTATTTCTTTAAATCAGTTAAGATGTAGGGCTTATAACGAATTTATCCAAGTTATTATTTTTTTTTTGTTTTAATTTTTACTTAGATTACACGATGATTCAGTTGTCTAGTGGACAAAAAACATATGTTTTAAGACTTGTACCATGTTAGGTACAACATGTGTCTATCTTCCCACATGTGTTTTATTTGTATGAAAGGAAATTGATGTGAGTCTTAAAAGGAGCCCGCACCAGTGAATCAGTAGCCAAACACGTCGAAGTAGTGATCGGATTTTGAATCCCAGCTAAGTTCACTGATATATATAAAAAAAAGGATATTTCAATATAGGCCTTTAGTTTTATTCAATCGCCTTCTCCTATTTTAGGGGGTAGTTTTCTATAGCCAGCCCTACCCTTTCATATAGGCCTATTTTAGATTAAGTCATTTTCTGAGATCAAAAATTCATTAACCAATCAGGCTTTCGGTAAATTTACACAAATGGTTTGGGGATTAGGAAAGTACATTTACGTTGAGAAAAAGTGGAAAACTATTTAGGGGGTAAAAAATATCCAAGATATGTCCAACTGCGATTTGAACCCCATAGCTTCCCGTCACTGGCATTCCAGTCTAATTTGATAGCAGCGTGTAAGACGTGACGAATTGTTAATCCATATAGTTGGATTAGTGGGGTTGAAATGAGTAACGTATAAAATAGAGGGAACGCATACAAATTGGTGTGGAGGTAAAGTATTAAACCACTAAGGAAAAATAAACCTCAGTTTATACGGCCAGGATTCGAACCCTAACTTCCCTTGTAATGAGAAATCCAGTCTATCGTAGAGAGTAAGTTTTAGACCAGGGAATCACTAATGAGGGTGTTTAAGTGTTAAACGTATAGTAATTAAATATGTATGGCTTAGAGACAAATCCCAATGTAGCAAATCTCAATCTCCTTGTCAACGGTTACTATGTGCAATGCAATTCTTACGCCTTTGATAATTGGCCACCGTTACTGGAATTAACAAATAATTTCACTGTTTCATTTATTTTGGGTGTGTACTTTATAAACCGGCTGATTATATCAGCGCACAACTTATAAATCAACTAATATATAACAGATACAATATCCGGCCATTAAGTCATCACTGTGAGAAGAGAAATCACATATCACCAATGAGAAAATGTTCAGACATGTAGAGAATCAAACCCAGGATTCTTATGTTAGTAGACAGACACTAAATATCTTCATCACCATTACCCTGAATAAATCCAGTGTCCTGTATATTTGTGGACTTTTACACGAAAAATTTAGAAATTATTCTTGATAACTTACATTTAGCTTGAATCAAACTCACATCGGTGGTTAAATGGTATGAGCCATAGCTATAGCAATATAATAGATAGCTGATAATGGAGAGTTCAAGGTTTGAATCCTGTTTGTATGTTTCGAGAGTTGTTTTTCCTAAATGTTTTACTACGCCCCTTTCACGCGAATTCGACTAAATCTCCTCTAAATTCTACCTTCAACTTTCTAAATATGTGAACACCCCAAACGGACAATATGACGCTGTATATAAAAAAGAAAAATTGTGTTAATATAATGAAATAATGTGTAAAGCGCGGATATCTATAAAAATGAATTGCGTCACGTAATCTCAGAGGTAAAGAATTTCTTCCCTACCACAATGGTTACTCTTCCAGGTTCAAATATACTATATAATTTATATTATTTTCATAGCACCTGTGAAACTCATCAATAAAATGGTAACACACATACTGGCAATATAATGACTATGATAACACTAGATCGCATTCATCTGACGTCACTATAGTCATTATGCAGTAATTACCAATTCATCGCTCCCTCTGAAAACAATTACCTATCACAACACAACATCCCCCAGTGGTGTTTGTTAATCAGATTTACCACCCCCTATGAGTTATGAGCCGCGATAAAAAGGGACGAGTTTCCTTCTGTATGTACACTACATAATGCGAGTAGACGTTTTGTTAAGGCTGTGATAAATTGTTATTAGGGTTCTTCTCTCTTGTAATAAACGCTTTAGAGAAAGAGGATTTCGGTATTTATGAAGGAGAGGGGTTTTATAATGTGGTACTCTCTAAAAGGGATGTTAAGTTCATCGTTTCGGTTTGGGGTAAGGGTAGGGGGCCCATTCGAACTCCTCCACACTCCGCCTACTTCCAACTATCATGTGGTCAACAGTGTAAATTTAAAAACGAATTAAGTGTTTCAATTAATTTTTAGAATTGGATCAGATCCACTCTTTTAAGAATCTGAATCTCGAATATAAATTATAGTATCGTCTATGAATCTCAATCTCAAATTCAAATCAGATGCCTGCAAAAAATTAAGTATATAAATATAAATCAATGTTAATATTTTTGACTATAAATAGATATGTAAAACTCGAGTCCTTGACACCTCAAATCCTTAAGGATATTCGTAGTTTGAAGATTCTAAAAAATATCAGATTCTAGACTCAATTCTTTATCAAGTATTATTTCAATTTTCCAGGTGAAAATATGTATTAAAGCTCTAATACTGATTATTGGTGGTTCAGAACCAATTATAATGATAGGACAAGCTCAGCAAACAGGTCCCAGGCCAGTAATTTAACACTCAAATGAATGTATGAATGTTATAATGAACGAATCACAAGAATAGATGTTAACATTTATTTACTATTTTCATTATTTACTATTCCACTTTATTTATATTTCCTCTGAGATGAATACTTTTTCATTAACTCAGATGCATTTATTAGCTATAATCCATTAATTACAACATTCATACATTAAGATCAGTTGGATTTTAAATTTACAATTTGGAGGGGCCTAGTTATTAAGTTATTAAGTTTATTATTATTATTATTATTATTATTATTATTATTATTATTATTATTATTATTATTATTATTATTATTATTATTATGTTGGGGTGAACAGCCAATATAAGGGCTCTAAGATAAATTTAAATTAGTGATTTTTTTCTAAGGGAATCCATACTATACTTATATATTTGAAGTATCCGAGGGTTCAATGTTTCTTGAGTTTTATCCGTGGTTAATTGGCGACCTTTCAAGATAATCAATTTTTTTAACATTTAGAATACAAATCTTCTGCCTTATATTATGACAGAGTAAGTTAAATGATAAAAAAGTGAATTGAGTTAAATTTAAATTATTTTACTACCATTCTGAGCTACAGGCATTTTTCAAATTTTTTTTAGCACTGCGTCCGCTTAGATTATATTATTTCTAGCTACTCTAATGTGTTATGTATGAGGAAGGTTTCAATTTAGAAGAATAGTACCCTAATTTTTAAGGAGAGAGAGTGGAAAAACATTTAGTATTAAATCAACTTCAGTACACCCGACTGGGATTTGAACCTATAGGTGTATCTAAGACCATTCGGCCACCCATGGACTCACAACCATTTAATAACACTAATTAAGTAGAGCTTAAGAAAATAGGATTAATAAGAAATATACTTTAATTTGCATGGAGTGAATAGAAACAAGAATAGTGCGAATAGGAAAAAAATAACTTAGGCACACCTTTAATCCACTCAGGATTCGAACCATAACCTTCCGGTCAGTGGCAAACTAGACTGAGCCTGATATCAACCCTGCAATCACAAGATAAATAGTTTTTAATGTAAGGCGAATAAAACGGTTCTATTGGCACTCCAAAACTCAAGGGTTCAAAGTTGGCGGCCTAAATCATTTGAAATGTTTATTACTGCTGATAAGTTTCACAAATATATGGCATAGATTTGTTAAAGATTCATTGATTTTTTAAATCTGGTTTTTATTAAAATTTTACTATCAAATTTATCTAACAGTTAGGTGTCAAGAAAGTTAAGTTAACATAAATACATACGCAACCGACTGATTATATATCAGACACGAGAATTTCTATGAGCGAGAGCGAAGGCTTAACTATTTTTACATGAAAGATATTTTCAAATTACTTCCAGGGTTCTTCTACATACCACAATCGATATGGGATGGACGGTTTTAGCCCCCGCCCTCCCCCGGAGGAAGTTGTGCAGTGAATTTTTATATCTCAAGAAAAACCGTCGACCCCGTCTGGGTTTGAACCCACAAACAACGAGTCCTGCGGCAGTTTACCCCAAGACCACCGAGGTTCACAAGGAATAATTTTATTTGAACAATCAATCAATTCAATGATAAAACTAAATGTATATATATTCATTTTCATAGATTTGTAGACATAATTTAATAACCCTAAGAACAATAAAATCAAAGCCCACCGCTCCAAATGTTGGAAGATAATTGTATTCATGGCGCTTTACGTTCTACAATAATAACTGCAATATATCGAAATATCACAAGGATAAGCCATTCACTGTTAAACCTATGTAAAATAAATGATTTTTAAAGTCTAGAATATTTATTATACAAATTATAAGTTAGATACTATGAAGTTACGACAAACCTAGCACGCCAATAGTGGAAAATGAATGGCTTGAATAAAAAAACTGACTCAGGCCACAGGCTGGAGAGCTTAATGGATGTAAAGTAAAGTTAGGTACTGTACATATATTAATTTTTATTTACGTAATTTACATACTACTCAAAAGCGATTAGACCTTTCTTTAGACTTCCTTTATACATTTTTGAACACATTTGTTTTAGAATATAAGTCAGATAAATTTATTATGCAAACGTAACTTTTCCACAAATGAATAAATATAAATATTAAATAACATATATATTTTATTTCAACAATAATGTCACACATATACTTTTACTCCCCTAACAATTAAAATAGTCCTGTGGTTTTGCTTTTTAACAAATGAGAAACTTCAAAACAATTTTTAAAAATATCTAGTTCAACGTATTAGATTTGATAAAAAAATATTTTTGTAGACTAAAACGATTTTCCAAACCGTATATTTATAAAAGTAAAACATAATTTTAGTACATATTATTTAGTAGAATATTATTAGTATTTTATTTAATTTGAATATTTGAATGGAATTATATTGTTTTAAAAATCGATTAATCAGTATTAAGTAGAAAACAATAATATACCAAGACCTATTTTAATGAATTAATGGAAGTGTAGGCTTATACGTATTTAGGTATGAAGGAACTTATAGAAAATACAGGTTTTTTGATGACAATTATACAATTTTATTATTTTTATTAATAGTTTTATTTTTTAGATTTTACTGGTATCTATCAAAAGTGTGGGCTGCATATCCACATTAGTTGATGTATGAATACGTGAAATTAGATCTAGTAACTTTTTAACCATCAGATAAGGTTCTTTCTTATTAAAATTGGGTTGTAGGTCACTGACGTAACAATTACATTAATTTTCAAATAAAAAAATGACTTGAAGCAAATAAGAGTATAGTCAACCACAGGGGTTTTGTGGTAAATTTCTCGCCTCAGGACCTGAGGTTCGTGGGTTTAAACCCAGCCGGGATCAACGGAGCGATAAAGCGATAAAGATCCTTATCACAACTTCCTTTGGAGAGGAAGTAAAGCCGTTGGTCCAATGTTGAATGTGGTATGTAAAATAACCTTGGAAGGTATGTGAAAATACCTTTCCCGGAAAAAATGGTAGGTCTTTTCACTCTCGTTCATAGAAATTCTCGTATACTGATATAATCTGTCGGTTCAGAAAGTGCACGTTAAATAGTCAAATAAATGAAAAATAATCTGGTTTCAATTAAAAAATCAAACCATTTTTAAAACAAAATATTTGTTTACCGAAGTTTTCAAAATCATAGTACAGGTTAAAATGTAACTAGACTTTACTAGGTCAAAGGACCGTAATCTTGTCCTAAGAAATGTTCTAGCTCATAGAAAGGAGCAAGATTGTGCAGCCCGGATTGTTGAGAGCACAGACAAAATCTTCACAATAGTTGGCCAGTGAAGAAGAGGTTAGGAATATAATGATTGATTATTTTTTGCTAAATATTCCCACATTCCCTTCCTGCAAATTCTAGGACCTTTATTCTGAATTTCGTATCAATCAACAATACCCTTCATTACAACTATGAGGATAGCCCCAGGGGCCAGGGATGAAGAAAAATACCCAAGACAGAACTAAAATCTAATAATTTAAAGAACTGGTGAAATGTTCCTATTCTAAAAATTATATATCTTTTCGGTTAATTTTTTACACCGCATCTCACTATGCGTGCGGGCTATACGTGTATTTACTAATTACGCCAATGGTTTTAGGGATTAGGAAGGTTGTATTTGAAAGATGTGTAGCCTCATTTAGGTGAAGGGAGAGTAGAAACCCATTCTGGAAAAAAACCCATCAGAACACCTGACTGAGATATTAACCTCAATTTCCCCATCACCAGCAGTATAGTCTACTGCGAGAGTAACGACTTAGACCATGCAGTCACCAAAACGAGTTTCAGTCGAATTGAGTCACTTTATAAAGAATTGATTATTTGATACAAAGCTGGTTTGATAAGTAATCATGAACCATTCTTGAATATGTAATAATAATAATAATAATAATAATAATTATTATTATTACTATTATTAGCACCACCTCTTACTACCCGTTCGGTTCATACGCACGTACTCTAATGTGTAATGGTGAGTGATTGTGAGATTAGATGAAGGACCTACAGTTTAAAGTGAAATCCGAACCACGGGGGAGGCCTGGCATTCCTCACATTCACAAGTTGCGATTAATACACGTCTTGTCAGAGATGATGGAAGGGTTTGGCAAACAGAAAAATCTGTGCCGGGACCGAGGATTGAACCCCGGATCCCTAGAACAGAAGTCCTACACCTTACCCCTAGGCCGCCAGGTAACCATGTAATTAATATTTGTAGTTATCATGTGTAGAAACTTTCAGTTCGTATGCCCATCGTGATTGTAATTGAACGCATGGGGATACCTCTAGCAATTAAACTGTTCCTATTAAATGGAGCCACGCATGCAGCACGTGTATGTGTGTGTGTGTGTGTGAGTGTGTGAGTGTGTGGGGATACCTGGACACATTACATTCATAGCATATAATGATAGAAACATAACATACAGAAACAAATAGTTCCACCCCCTCGTACCAATATTTATGTTTGCGGTTAAACAATGGGGTTGCGAATAAACGTAACCATTACCATCGTCAACGATCGATGAACGTTAAACATGCTGCGGGCAAAGTTTGGTTGCATTATAGACATTGTTTGCTTTTAGGAGAAAATCTGATGCATGCAGCGAGATAAAAACATCGGTGGGATGTTTCACTTACACTATAATTTTCTTTCGAATGGACATATCTGAAAGCTCTATAAAATACTATATCAACTTATTATGTCAGGTTATGTCACTTTCGAAAAATATATATTCTAGCACCGCGCCCTACTGCCCGTTCAGATTATATGCTCATGTCCTTTTATATTTTATTAATTTTTGATATTTGTCCGACACTTTAGCTCAGTCGGTAGCGTGTCTGCCTACTGAGCTAAGACTCCCGAGTTTGATTCCCGGCATGGTCAAAAAATGTTTAGTTGGTGAAATGTGGGCTTACTCTTTCACAGTAATAAATTAACGGCTGGGGACTGGATGTTGTGCCTGTCCTAGTCTTAAGATGGATTATATGGTATATGAAACTACGACAGGCCGGTAGTTGAAAAATATATGGCTTGAAAAAAAAAACTGGCCCAAGCCATAAGCTATAAACAGTAATGGATGTAAAATTTGAGATATTTAATGCGCACTTTCTAAAACAATTTATTATATCAGCACACGAGAATTTCTATGAGTGATAGTGAAATGGTCTACCAATTTTGCCGGAAAGCTATTTTCACACAACAGATTGAGTCTCAGATAGTGAATGCTGATTTAATATATTCATATGCTTGTAGAATAGAAAAATAAATCCCTTAAATTACTGTGAAAAACAATCCCTGTAAGCTTTCTATAAAGTTATTTTCTATTAAGTCCGTGGTGGGTTCAAGTAATTGTGACACCTGAGGTTAATAGGGTCCTCTTACACACACTCGACATGATACTGACGGCCTTACTTTCCATCCAAAGGAAGATGTGCCACGAATTTTTATTTATCAAGAAAAATCAAACGACCTTGGCTGGGTTTGAACTCATGAACAATGGGTCGTGAAGTGAGCACATTACCACAAGATCACCAAGATCTACCGCATAAATATAATAACTATGCAAATGTGTTAGGAATATGAAAGGTTGATTTTACAATAAGTGTTCCCGCACTTGCATGGAGGGAGAATGTATATCAATTCAGGAAAAAATACCCTCAGTACTCCCGACCGAGATTTTAATCCTAGTCACCCAGTAATTAGCAGAACAGCCTATTGTGAGAGTGACATCTTATACCATGTGATACAAAAGCGGGGATCAATATTTTTAAACTTACAATAAAATAGTAAAATATTATCAATGTTGTGTGCTAAAAAAAATTCATTTAAAAAAAAAATACTCCAAATATCTATGTCATAACATATCTATCAAAACTTTTTCCATGCTCAATATGGGTTATTTTTGATTTGCCTGGTTTACTGATCACTGGAGAGGTCAGTTGTAAAAAGGTATTTTTTCCTAAATAGTTTTCCTATCTCCTCTTTCCTAAACACCTTGGCTATCAAAGTATTATCAACCACACTATTTAGGTGGGAAATACTGCTAATAACACTAAAGTTAAGCTGCTTTTAACTTTGTTAGTACTCAACTCAAAAAGAGAAAAACGATCGAAAACCATGTATTTTAGCACACGCTAATAGGCTTACTTAGTCAAGTGCTCATTAAAGTTTCAATTGCAAGTATTTTTATAATTATATTTAAAAATTTATTAAACATTATTTTTAAATAAATTTCAATGAATATTATGTTAAAGTGATATAATTATCCTGCTCAGGTAAACCATTGAATGAGCTACCAAATATTAAATTATATAATTATTAAATTATCTGTTTGATATGTACAGTACATTCCTGGTTTAATTGTAAAAGTAGTTTATAAAATGCAAACAAACATTTTACTATTTCATTAGTGTTTTTTAGTATGTATTCATATCACTAATCAAATATTACAGTTTCAGATCCCATCATACTACGTGCGAATACATGAAATTAGATTTATTAATTTGTCTAGCTGTCAGAGAAGGCCCTTCCTACGAAAATTTATTCTTCATAATCCTATTCAGTGGCGTATTTAGGAAAAGAAGGGAGTCAAATGGACATTAGCTGTACCATTCCATCTGAACTATCAAAATCAAGCCAGTAGGCATTTGTATAAAACCATTAACTTCCATAATCTACGAAGTAACTGCCGGCTTGCTAGGCATGTCGTAGCTTCATCTGCCTTATAGTATAACTTACGACTAGGTCAGGCACAACATCCAGTCCCCGGACGTTAATTCATCGCTGTGAAAGGGTAAACTCATATTTCACCAATGATTAATTTTTTGGTCATGCTGGGGATCAAACCCAGGACCCTTATATCAGTAGACAGACACACTATCGACTAAACCAAGGTGTTTAATTCATCTAAATATGAATACACTTATTAAATATAAACGTAAGAGGGATTTTAAACTCGGTGATAGTTCTCTATCCTCTCAATTATTCTCAAATCAAGGGCTAGTCCTAGATAATGTCACGAACCTATTATTGTACTAAAACTCTTGATAGCAACCGTTCTCTGTAACAAAGTTGTGCCCAACAAAATCACCTCAATTAGTATCAGATCTTTCAGGACAAGTGTTCATGATATTACTCAAAAAATAAATCTTAAACTCATCCAAAGAATTTACAACCGGAATAATAAACAACACCCCATTAAACCACGTTCACAAAATAAACTTTATCTCAATCCGAGACGAAACCCTTCACTTTGTTGGCGACATATTATTTTAGATAAACTTCACAAAATGTGATATTTCTGGTGTCTAATGTAGGCCTAGTGTTAAAATCATAATGTCATCAAAAGTGTTTGTATATAATGTTATATTCTTTCTTATGATCTTTCTTTCAAGAAGACTCGTAAACAGGCAAGTAGAATAGCCATCTTTCAGTTAAACGTCTTTATAGAGCTATTTTTATACACTCAAGACTGCACATGATGTATTGCAAGTATAAGGGTCACAGGACATTCATTTTTCAGAGCTTTGAACTGATAGTATCGGATATGATGACGTTACTTCGTGACCAATCACTTGACATTCATAAATAACTTAGATAGCTCTTTTAACATGGGATCTAGGAGACGAGGGGATATATTTTCGTTTATTTTGTTTTTGGCAGATTTTGGATAGAATGAGGTCATATAATTTGCTTTAGTGAATTTTCGAGTCAAAATATTGATGATAACTTAATAGAAACATAGTAAATATTATTATCAAGCAATTTTTAAAGTCAAATATATTGTTATACAATAATGTTCTTGTAATTACTACTATAGTTTAAACTCAAATTCAATAAATAATTACCCACATCAGTGGCAAAATGGCCTAAGGTGTCAATCCGGTGCTGGACTGGCCTATTGATTATGGGAATATCGGGGTTCAAAAAATCCCAATGGTGTATACTGAGGGTGTTTTTCCTAAATTGATTCCCACTCTCTTTTCACGTAAAAGCAGGTAGATACCTCTAAGACGTTACCTTCCTCGTCTCTACCCCAATGCTCACCTAAAATAAAGAAGAGTTGCAGGAAGCGATGGATGAGCTGGTGGATAGAGGGAGAATATATGTCATGGAGATCAACATTGTGAAGTTGAAATTGACAGGGACTTCAAAAAATAAGGAAAATCAGGATTGAAAACCAGGAGTTGGAAAACATAGAGCAGTTCAAGGACCTGGGAAATCTGCTGACAAAGTATGGTTACTGCACGGAGGAAATTAGGACGAGGATCGCCATGGCCAAGAAAGCTTTCAACAAGAAGAAGTTACTGATGACCAGCAAGCTGAGTTTGGACCTTAGGAAGAAACTGATGAAATGCTACATTTGTAGCATCGCAATGCATGGAGCAGAAACTTGGTCTCTTAGGAAGATGGAAAAGAAATACTTAGAGAACTTTGAAATGCGGTGATGGAGAAGACTTGAAAAGGTATAGGTTGATAAATTAAGTTCTAAGAATAGTGGGTGGAAAGAGATCCGATTCTTTGGTACAGATCAAACTGGATCGAACACATCCTTAGGAGGTGGTCTTCTACATGACGGCATAGAGGGAGAGATTTAGGGAGGGAGGTCTTTAAGAAGAAGGAGGATATTAATATTGGATGACTTGAAGAAGAGAAGAAAAATCTGAGCGCTGAAAGAGGAGGCAGAGGACAGTGTGCTCAGGCGGTCAAAAAGTGACAGACAAAAGGAATGGACCTGTCGTAAGATAGAACACCTAAAAATAATAATAATTTTACTAACAGTTAATTGTCATCGTGTTCTCACTTGTACATAAACTTTTTAAATAAAAAGAAAAAAGACTTGTTCAAATTATGCGATGCCCTTGATAAATAATCAAGAATTGTAGAGTTTATAAGTAGAAAATTAAACTAAACCTATTCACTAGAGAAATATTTTATTCATTTTGGCCAAACAAGTGTTTTATTAAAAAATACCCGGAACATACTGACTTTAACTCGCGTCCTCTTACACCCCACGAATGCTAATATCTTCATTTCCCCCCAAATTTGGACGAAACCCCGTGTCGCGTAGTGATACATCCCTTAGCTTATGTTAGCTTCACTCCTTACTGAGACAAGCATCGTAATATCATGGTAAAGGTTAACACCCACCTTTATTCCTTACCCGTCATGTATCTGACGCATACATAATCTATAGGCGCCCCAACGGACCCCGCTATCACCTGTCAGCATATCTAATGTGACAAAAGGGGATGTCAGAAGAAAAAAACTATTTTATACCTCACGTCAGCGTCATCTACATAAGCACGTGTCACATTACAATGTCGATATAAGCATATGCAGCCATAGTATGTTGAAAACCTTTGTCAAACTAATCTTGAAGTGTCACTAAAACTGGTTTTAATATTTAACCTAAGATTTTCATTTGTATTTCTACATTAGTAATTATGATTATATGTACTTATTTTTATTTCTACAATTAATGTTTGTAAATAAATGTATATGCCTACGTATATACAGTTTACTCTAGTAAACACATATATAAAATATGTACATACACACGGATTTATTGTAGAAACACAAACGTAAACACACACACACACTTTTTGTAGGCTTGTCAATATGGCATTTTGTCCAGATGTTTGTGCTTAGATACCCGTTAAATTCTTTGAAAAATTATAACAAAATTTAGCAGGGAAATTCTTTGAACCTAGGCCAAATAATGTACAGTATATAGTTTTTAAACTTCTTTATCCTTTTCAATATCTTGATTGCTCAAATTTGTGTTTGTTTAATATTATATATCAACTGATTTTAATTTAAAATTATGTACAGTACAATTTATCGAATGTTTAGGATATTTTTTTATTTTAATATTGACATATTATATTGCAAGACTTGATTTATTTAACCTCGGTAACAACAGTCCTCTATAATTATTTAATATAGTAACTATTTAATATAGTACTTTTATTTATCTCTAGATTTCTTAACAAAATAAATTTTAGATTAAAATACAAGGCAAAATTATATAAATATTTCAACTTTAAATCCCAAGAGAAATCTTAAGATTGTAGTTAGGATAAAACATAGAGATAGCGATGTTAGGTGTTCACAGATCTAGTAAGATTGTAGTAACGATAATGGCATGGAGGGAGCGAGGTCTACTGTTCACAGAACTACTTTTAAGACTGTAGTAACTATACAAACATGGATATAGTGAGGTCTACTGTTCACAGAACTACTAGTATGGCTTTAGTAACGATAAGAACATGGAGATAGAGAGCTCTACTGTTTACAGAGCTAATAGTAAGACCGTAGTTACGATAAGAACATGGAAGGAGTAAAGTCTATTTTTCATAGAATTATTAGTATGACCTAAGTAAAGATAACATGCGAGGCATATTGTTCACAAAATGACTAGTAAAACCTATTCAAAATCCATTTGTAGGAAAGATAAATATTGTGAAGTTTTAGAGAGATAAAAATATATATGGAACACAAGCACCTAATTTTTAAACATCAGATTTAATTAAATAAATGTTAACTTAGTCTTTTTCTCATTAGAAGCCCTAAGATAAACCTAAAGGTTTCTAAATTATTATTCTAAGTAGTATATTATAATAAAAAGAGAACTTAAAAATTCATAGTGATAAATCGCATTAGTAAAACCACACTCATTACTACCAGCTGGGATTGATGCCCTAGCTTCACTTTCATTTGTAGATAATTCATTCTATTACAAACCTTACATCTTAGTTTGTATGACCACTGGTGCAAGTGCAAATCATTAGTACAATTTATTGTTTTAAGGTATTCAATTTTGTCTGCACTAGAATTGAGTAAAACTACAAACACAATTATTTTATTAAATAAATTTAAGAATCGAATCTGAGGGTAAAGAATAATGGCGTAAAGCTTGACTAGTCTGGTTTATAGTGACAGGGAGGCTGTGTTATAAATCCTGGCTGAGTGAGCTTTTTGGTATGGATGAGAATCCCTCCTCCGGATAAGAAAATGCAGGCATGTTTCCTCCAAATTAAACTTTTCTTGTGACTGGCCGATTAGCTAAGATACAAATAGCCCGTATAAATATTAAGATTAAGTGCAATATATAGTTTAAGTATGATCGCAATTATTGTAATTAATTCAGAAAATTTTATTGAATGATTAACTTTATATTTCCTGGTTTAATAGCTGCATGGTCTAAGCCAAGGCGTCAATCTCACAATATATTATATTGCTGATGTCAGGAGTATTGGGCTTCAAATCCCGGTCGGGTGTTATCCACTCCATGAAAATTCAGGTTAAATTCAATTGTCCTCGTCCAAATCTCATTATAACTTGAACCGGTAGTAAGACGTGTTGCCAACAAAAAATTATTTATACTAATTTTGAAAAGTATTTTATATTTCTGTGTCTTTATATAGTAATGCCCTAAAGATCGAGTAACTGGAATCTGATTAGCTCAAATGGGCAAAGCTGGGAAGTTATTCACGATATATCTCCTAGACAGATCCCGTTCTGAATATAGTGAAGAAAAATGAAGGGTAGCGATGGGTAGTCAAAAGAGAAGAGGTGAGATTATCTACTAAATATTTATGTGAAAGTAGTGTAAAGAAACTCAAAAGGCACGTTTCACCTTTCTCACAACATTCCATGTGGTTATTAGATTTGTGCTCAGAAGTTGGCCAGACTGACAGGTGTCACCTTCTTTTTGGGTGACTGCGTGACAACATAATAAAGAAAAGGGCCTGCCTGCTATTTCTATTAAATAAACTATATAACCATTATATTTCTATAAATGGACAAACGTTAAATTTAGTTTAAAAATGTTTGTATGACATTTTACTTTGTTTAAAACTATACTAACTAATCAGTATTTTCCCAAAAAACTAAACTCATGGCCTATTTTTAACTAAATTTATTTTTATTTTTGTGGAGGTTTTCTCTTCTTCACTCCCAGATGGGTTGTAGGATGCGATGCACAGAACTAATATTTGAGTACGTTTGTATTTTGTTTCATGGAAAGAAAATGGATTATTTAAACCAAAATCATCAAATAAATCAAATTAATATCTAAAAGTACATTATAAATAGTGTGGTACATTCTTGTACCACTCGTGGGCCATTATGCTTAGTGCAGCCAATATAGCGGGTGGCAATAAGAATAAAATATTAGTGATAATTCTAATAAACAAGTGATCATTTTATTTTAATACCTTTAATACGTATACAAGTCCAACATAGTATTAGTATTATATCAATATCGTAATTGATATGACTGAAACCAGCTTCTGTGGCCACATTGTCTAAGGGGCTACTCTCGCAATAGACTGGACTATCAATGATGGGGAGATCGGGGTTCATTCCTGGTCGGATGTTATGAAGATTAATTTTTCCTTAATGGTTTTCCTCTCTCCTTCCCCAAAAATGCGGGCACACTTCCTCTAAATTCAACCTTCCCAATTCCCAACACGTTGATGTTATTAGTACATTGGCGTACAACCCTAGTGGGTAATGAGACGCGGTGCGAAAGAAAGGCATGATTGAGTTTGTCTCTGTGCTGCGAGTTTTTATACAATACAGATCGGAGTCAAGCATTTCTAGATTTGAAATAGAGAATGAGAGGAAACACGAAATTATTCGTGGTGTAAAAGTTCGGGAACCTTTGGATTAACTTAATCTTTAATCTATTGTATTTTTCTTTAATGGTACTACGACTCAAAACATAAACGCCAGAATATCCAAGCAATAATTAATAACAGCAATCTATTTGAGTCGTGGTAGGAGACACAGGATGACGTGGCTATAAGGAGGTTCACGAGGGGGTTGGGCGTATGAATTGAGAAGAAAGATAGAAAGGGGAGGGGTTGCACAAAATTTTAGTCCTGCGAGATGTTAGAAATGGGTAAGAGGGGGTGGTGAAGAGAGGGTGAAGAGAGGGTGAAAGTTCCGCAGAGAATATGGACTAATTTCCTGCAAAGCCGTCTGGGCTGTCAGAAGCATCTTGGAACTCTCCTTTTGGGAATTGGGGGGTCTGGATGGTGAAGAAGTAGGAGTTGGGAGAGGTCCTTGTTAACGGAAGCCTCAGGCAAATACCACAATTAATGGTCACACGAATCCTTTATAATGCTTCTGCTCTGTTTAGCTATTTTGTACGCAAGTTAATAAGTTAATCATTCATGAAACGTCACTGGCTAAATGAGATTTACTGCTTTATGGAGATGACATCTTTGGAGATATGTCTATGGTTAAGAAAGACAAAGTACGGTGTTTCCCTAAGGAAATAAGTCAATAAGTCAATAAATTAGTATAAATGGTTTGGTTTTAAAAGATCTTAAAAGTAGTGACTGATGTTATAATGTATAAAAGATTACTTTATTTTAGGAAATTCATCCATCAAAGTTATACACACGTTAGACCAGTTTTGATATATTATAAGGCTTGGAGTTTCAATGACCTACTGACATTTAATATTTAAATTTTGTAAATTGAGATAAATAAGCTACACATACATTAATTATACATTAATACATACACAATTTGTAGTCAGAGATACTTCTTTATCAAAATATGTAAAGTGTTGAAAAAATTCAGATGAAGACAACTCTCCGACAAGCTATCAACTTTCTACAATCCCGCAAAAGTTGCAGTTCATGCACTAGTGTATCAATTCCTAATACTTTTGTAGTCATAAAAGATTTAAGAAACGATTAGACTAACTAAACCACTAAGTAGAGTATACTTAATAGCAATACCAATAACTATTTAACTTAAGTTAAATTAATAAAAAATATTATTAGCATTCATATAATAATCTCGTGTACTGATATAATCAGTCGGTTAAGAAAGTGCACGTTAGTAAAATTAATAAAATTACACAATTAATATAATTATTACTATTCTAGTGAATAGAAAAATGTAAAATTATTTTGAAAGTTTCACACTGTTCAACCGTATTCAGAAAAAAGTATCTGATTATCTCGAAGCTTAAGGTTTATCTATTTGTTAGTAAAATTGTATTTCTTAAAATATGGTTATTTTGGTTCTTTAATGTTCCTGTTTAATGCACTTGTATTTAACACACCTATTTTAATATTTCATCCTCAACAGTTTAATTAAAAATTAATATCAACAAATTCAAAATATTAATTATTTTATTTGTTTCTCTACATTCACGTTCTCCTTTTTAACCTTATCATTCTACTATTTTCAATTATGGTTTTTTTTTAATCAAAAGCAAATATAAATTTTAGTTTTCTAAATTGTTTTTGGCGTCAAATACTAAACGTAGGCTTGTTAGGATGGTTAGTTTGACCGATTCGGGAAGCCAAAGTCAAATTCAGTGTACTAACAACGTTAATTTTGTTTAACAATTGGTAGATTTTGATAACTTCTAGAGATATTCTGACCCCAACACTTTTTTTTCTCATACTCCTCTTGTTCAGTTAAACCAATAGTGGCATTTCTCTGAGCGTATTATTTGTTCGACTCTATTTTTTCCTGTTCGTTTTCTCTACTACGATCCTGCAAAAACAAACACAAGTCTTAATTAGTTCAGCGAAAAGATTTTAAAAAATATGAATACTTGTTTAAACCAATATCATCCCTAATCAAACATGTCGTATTAGAACTAATTACTCACTAATAATAAGAGGGAGAAAGATATGTTAACATGTATATATATATATATATATGCATGTGTATGTGTGTATAAAAATAGGTTACGCCATTTCTTTCAGACCTCGCTACTCAGCAATCTTAGATCACGTGATGTAGCCCTAACGTTCGTCTTATGACGTCACGTGCTTCAATACATCGCGGGCGCCCCATAAAACACCTCATCCCTTATATCCAGAAGGTGTGTGAGTGCGTTTACGGGCGTCGTAACTTGCACGTTTGCCGTCCAGTGTTGCCAAATCCCTAGCGACGTTCAGCAAACTTCCCTATTCGGGAAAAGAGAAAGAGAGGAAAAACTCTTTACGTAATAATAGTCAACATAAAATTGGGATAAGGATAAATTCGTAATGTATTTCTAATTTTATTTTTTTCTTATTTCATCACAAACACTTACACCTCTTCTTGCACTGAAGGTCACATGACAATAGGTGTCTGTCTCGTTAAGTCTGATTTTCTAGTAACGTAGAGATCATGGATAGAATCCTAAAAGGGTGTAAGAAAATGTTTTTCACAAATTATTTCCCATCCTCTCTCCATGCAAAAGTGGGTGTGTGCGCTCTAAATGATAGATTTTCCAGACTTAACCCCTTAAGCCCCTTCTACAAACTCCGTATCTCTAGGTATGTGGTTTGTAGTCTACGATCCTTGGTCCTTAAAAATTATATTTGCGTTCACAAAGTCCGTATTCTTAATCACGTGACCGTGCCAACCAATAAGATAGTTAGAGATTCGTCCACTAAAACTTTTAAAAAGAAAATCGTTTACAGAAAGGAGCAACCACAAAGCAATAAGCAAATCAATAAAAGAATATAAACAACTTTTTGAGAAAGCTACCAGAATAGAATTGAAATTTAGCTTAAGTACAATAACAATAACTCTATCTATAACACAATTTGAACTTGAAAGCTATATTTATCAACGGATCCTTTCGCTGCCATTGGTGCTTTTGTATGCGCATGGACATATTTACTTAACTATGATTGACAGTAAGTATAAACGAGTCCTTAGAAAGTTAAAAGTTGACCAACTTTCACGGAGTCCAGGATAAGGATTTGGCATTGATATTTTACGGACCACAGACTACGGACCATGGACTTACAGATACAGAATGTGAAGATAGGTCTTTAGAGTAAATATTCGCTTTGCTCGTTGGGGGCTTTGCCCCCAAACCTCTATAGGGTTTTTTATGCAAGTGGGTGTAAATTAATGTAATTCCAGCGTTGTTTTGAACGTAACAACTTAAATTTACCGGTATTGTATTGTATTTTTCTAATATTATTTTTGTTTCTCCATACTTAAAGGGCAGCTAGAATCATAAAATTTGGCATGGTGATGGCAATTGGATATGCCAATATGTCTGCTAAATATTATGATTCTATTTGTCCCATAAATGTGCCAGAAAATTAAATAATATGTGTGGTGCGTATAACCCGAACGGGTAGTAAGACGCGGTGCTAATAATAATAAATAATATGTGGAAAATGTACAAGATTTACCTCAAATAAAAAAAATCTAGCTCTATCTAAGGTATAACCGATGGAGATACGACAAAAAGTATTAGGACCAAACTTGTGAATCTCACCAAATCCGTAGCTGCTGATGCAATCCGTTTTTTGATAGGTCTTACCGTTAAGCCACAAGAGACCTCCAAAGAAAGGTCTGCACTGACTTTAAAGTTGCTCCACAATTTTGAATTTTTTTAGGGGGTTAAAAATATTTTTTTTTTACTTTTTGGACTTTTTCTGTCGGTTACAGGCTCGACGCTATAAGTTTGCCAAATTTCAAGTTTCTATCTCAGCTGGAAGTGGGTGAACATAAATGTCAGTGAGTCAGTGAGTCAGCCATGTGGCTTTATAGTATATATTAGAGTAAATATGTGACTATTCTGGACGGGTAGTCAGACAC